>CM046458.1:46381389-46656389 GCA_025506515.1 Flaveria trinervia | reverse complement strand
AAGAGATACATCATCAGAAAAGCCTTCAATCAACAATCAACCAGAGTCCATCACTGTCATACTGGACTCTAAGAACAAAAAGTAGCTTTTGCAACTTTCAGTTCAAGCTTTCAAGCTTACCTGGGAAGCTAATTAACCTCTACCAACATGTTCCAACAAGACTTGGAAGAACTACCTCTAGATGTAGTGGAGCAGATGGATCTACAATGCCAAATGGCAATGATTCCTATAGAGCCAAACAATATCTCAGAAGAAACAAGAATTTGGCTGCTACAAGCAAATCATCACGGATTGGTGTTGATAAGCCAAAGCTAAGATGCTTCAAGTTCAATCTCTATGGACACTCTCTAGAGAATGCAATCAACAAAATCCTAACTCACACAACATCAGCAACATCAGTCTAAACAAACTTCATCATCTCAAAGATCCTTCAGGCAACCCCAACTTGCTAACTCATCCCCACCAACCACTAATACACCAACAGGAACAAGTAAATCACATGAATCTGGGTTGATCATTCTTCAAGATAGAACTTGTGATTGGAGTATGTATGAGAAGGAAGTCATGAAAGAAAATCAAGCTCTAATGGCTCACATGGAAAACAAAGTTCCACCCTTGGCAAGTGAGGTAAGAGACAGGTTATGTTCATCAATATTTGTTGAGGAAGTAGAGAGATATAGAGTCCATGCTCAACAATTGGCTGATAAAGTTAAAGAAACAATGATTTTAAATGAATCTCATGTAAGAGAACATAAATTATATCAAATAAATTAACTCTTTACAAAAGGATTTAGAAAATTGTTTCTGAAAATTACAATTTAAAAGCATAAGTTGAGCATCTGACCACTTGCTTAACTAAATCCATGGCTGATCATACATCAACTAAAGTGAAACTTTAGAAGTTTCAACTTTCATCTCAGCAGTATGAGAAATTATTAAATCTCATATTGAATCAAAGAATAGGTCTGGGTTGGAATATAATGTTGTGGCACCTCCTATTAACAATAATTATGTTCCTTTGCCTGAATCAATAACAAATAACTTGTCAAATCATTTGTGCTAAGCACCAATAGGAACAAGTTCTAATCAACAAACATTGATAACAAATATGAGGTGAATGAAACTGAGTCTTCTAAATCAGACAAGATTAATCAAATGAATTCAGAATTTGACTTTAATGAGTGTGATGACTTGGATGATTCTGATGACCATGATGATGATCTACTAAACAAGGGTAAGAATATTGTGTTTGAAACAAATATTCCAAAAGTGCTTGAAGAAACAAAGCTGTCATACCCTCCTAAACAAGGAAACATGCTAAAGACCATCTGCAAGAGAATAGCTAAATTAAATGAAGGTTTTCAAGAATTAAATCAGCAACACAAATCTTCCAATGAAGTGAATAAGAAGTGTGTCTCTACTGAGGAAAGACACAAATTATCCGTGGAAAAGGAAAAGAAAAGGTTGTCGGCTGATCATCAGCGGAAGAAGAAAACCTCTTCAGTAGAAGTTAATACTGATTCAGTAGATGATCTACGGAAGAGGAAGTCAGCAATAAACAAACTAAAGCTCCACAAGCTAAAATAGAAAAATTCAACTTCAAAGTTGAAACAAGATGCAAAGCCACAGAAGTTGACAAAGAAAGAATTTTTACTAATTCTGACAAAGAATCAGATGAGATGTATTGCAAATGGTATGACATGAAAAACCATAATACTAAAGATTGTTACTTCAGTATTTATTATTCTATTTGTAATATGAACAATCACATGACATCTGACTGCTACTTCAACAAACACTATGCTATCTACAACAAAAATAACCATTCAACCCAGGAATATTATTTTTGAAAAAAAAAGAACAAGACAAAAGGCACAAAGATGAAACAATCAGATAAATTTGAATCAGACACTCAATCTACTGATTGTGAAAAAGATTCAAAAATCAAGAAGTCTGAACAAAAACACAAGCCAAAGGAAAAGACATCCACTGATGTTCATCCTTTGAAGAAAAGGACAACTTTCCAGCAATAAAAAAACACCTCATAAAATGGTGGATTTGATTGAAAGGCAAAAAATGCTGATGATGCATTCTTTGATAATTTTGAAAAGGGAATTCATATACCTCATTCAAAAGCAAAAGATAGTGAAACATTAATCATCAAGATTCATTTTAAAACCAAAGCCTCAAACCAATGACAATAAGTTGAATAAGGAAGAAATTGAGAAACAAGAACCTAGTTCATCAACATCTCCTTCAACAGAATCATCATCACCTGAAACACTCAGAATGAATCAAGCAAAACTAAAACTGAAACTTAAGATTTATTCATGAAGGAGTAACTATTTTAGACACTACTGGCAAACCCAAGATCATGAAGGCTTGGGTTGTTAATTCTAACTTATTTATTTCTGAATGCAGGAACAATCTTGGAGAGCTGACAACAAGTGGTATGTTGACAGTGGTTGTTCCAGGCATATGACAGGAAACTGTTCACTTATCCATGACTTCAAACATAAAAATGCTTCTTATATGGCTTTGGTGGGGGTAAGAAGGGAGGTAAAATTGTTTGTGAAGGAATGGTAACAAATGGTGTGCTCAAGTTTGAGAAAGTAAACTATTGTGAAAATTTATAGTATAATTTCTAGTGTGTCTCAAATTTGTGATCAAAATTATACCATAATTTTTGATAACACTAACTGTTGCATTCTTGAGCCAGGTTTTTCTGTTCCAGAAGATTGGGTCCTTTTTAAAGCATCAAGAAAAGAAACACTTATGTTTTGGACATGAACAACACCTCACTCACAAGACATGAAACATGCCTCCTATCTAAATCATCAGAAGATGAATCTCAATTGGCATAGAAGGCTTGTCCATTCTAACATGAAGAACATGAACAATTGGTGAAAATGACTTAGTCATTGGACTGCCAAAGAAATAGTTTCATTGCTCAACTCATTGTTCTTCTTGTTACAAAAGAAAACAACATAGAGTGTCTCATAAATCTAAAACTATCATACTAATACTACACCACTCAAATTGCTTCACATTGATTTGTATGGTCCTACCAATGTGATGAGCATGGAAAGAGACAATATTGTTTGGTGATAAATGATGATTTAATAAATTTACATGGTATTTTTTTTAAAACAAAAGAGTGAAACATCAGAAATATTAATGGACTTTGTAATCAAGATTGAGAATCAACTTGATGCAAAAGTTAAAATTTTTAGGAGTGACAATGGTACTGAATTTGTCAATTTTGTTGGGATCTGGTATTTGAACAAAACACCAACTGATTAACATGTTAAACCAAACCAAATAGTGCGGAATCCTATTTGATTGGCGATCCAATTAGTGAGAACGCACGTAGAAACAATAACGTATTGAATCTAACGTCAAGAATCGATTAGGAATCGATCAACATCATTTTATGAACTTGGAGTATGAACTTAGAGACTTATGGATGGCTAGGGTACGTCTGGAGTCGAAATGCATTCAATGCTTACTTTTTTCCATGAATTAGGTAGTATTTATAGGTTAGGGTTGCTCTTTCGTGCGACTAAACCATTAGCATGGTTCATTCGTGCGATTGAGCCATGCGGTTGATCCATTCGCATGACTGAGTGTTCAGTCGTGCGACTGAGTCAGACACATGAAGTTGTTTAGGCGTATGAACTATTTAGGCGCATGGACACTCAGTTGCATGTCCATTCGGATGCATGACCACTGTTGGGGCGCATGGTCCAATCGGACGCATGAGAACTTCACTTCACCAAGTTTGAATGTATTCAATATTATAACATTATGCATAACAATTCAAACAATCATAAACCTATATAATCAAGTCAATATGCGTTAAATAACTCATTAATGAAATATTAAACATTATAAACACAACCAAACACTTGTATTTCATTAAGTACCCAACTATTACATTTACATAAGCCTAAGACAATACAAAGATATTACATTAAGATAAGAAACTAGGGACCCATGTATCAACAAACTCCCCCTTGGACCTAGATTCATCTATTGTCTTACCTTCTTCATCACCTCATCGTACTTCTTGTACTTCTCCTCTCTTGTGACTCCTGCATGTATCTCAAATGCAAAGCAGAGTCGTATCACATTTTGGAATTGGAGGGCTTGTATAATATCTTGCATGTCATAGAACAGTGGCCACTTGTATAATGTGTATACATCATCAGCAGACAAGTTTGTAAGCTATATTGGGTCAAATACCCTGATAGTATCCATTTTCCCTTCTTTGTTCAGAACTATGACCGCCTCTCCTGTTCTCCAATCATAGTACCACCATTTAAAGTGTGGTGTGAAGTCCTGTGGCATTTCCCTGAGAGGGATTCTTGACATTGTTCTTGGGGGACTCCACTCCAGCACTATCTTAGGCTTTCCAGTTATGGGATCAACTTCAAAACGTCTGATATACCTAGTAGTTGTTGTTGAGGTTTGAAGTTGACCCACCTGGTGTGGTACTCTTTCTTTAGGGCAGCCTCAACCAGCCTGACATCTTCCTCGGGTCAGCATATAGTAGCTTTAGTTAGCCAACTGGTTGAGCTGAAAACCAGTAGAGACTTTAGATCATGTGGGAATCTAAACTACTCGATACCTATCTCTCGCTTATCGCATATAATATAAAGATCATCAAATGAGCCCATGCGATAATCTTGCTGACACCTTTGACACCTTTTGATGTTTCTTTACTCTGTAGAGCTTGGTGTAGACATTGGTTTAGGAGCAGAGCATTGTGCTCGGATCTCCTCAAAACATGCAGCATTCAGCCTTTTGATATCAACATCGGCGTTTGAGGCTTGGGCTTCTTCTTCAACCCTCTCAGTATCTTGTTCCATCTGATCCAGTATATCAATGTATCACTGACTAGGGAATCACCCAAATTGGGGACCACATTTCCCCCTTTGTCAGCATACTCTGGATAGTGAGCTGCTGTGACATCCTCGAGCTCTATCTCATCGATGTCCTTGAGCTCGTCATCACTTTCAACATGGAATGTGGGAGCATCTTTCACGATCTCATCAGGATTGAGTCGGAACATTTCAGCCAGTTGCTCATCGGTGAGATCATGAATTATCTCTCCTTCTTCAGGAGTGTAATTCACCGATCTCCTAACAATCCCCTTCAGATCAAGAATCATTGTGAGTTGAGTCTTGATCTGTTGGAGGGGAGCAACATCATATTCATCTCCTTGAAAATTTGGATATGCTTGAATTAAAGCATGTAACATATCTACCATTAGTCAACAATCAAAGCAGTAAACATCAATAATAAATATAAACATGAATTACATAATTTGATACAATATTCAAATACACATGATCTAAATAACATAAACAACTATTCATTACTCTTGTCTTGAATAGCTGGTGTGTTAATAGGATCAGCAGAAGATGATGGGGCTCCTTGGTCTTGATTTTTCTTTGTGCGCCTCTCTTGACCTTGAGCTGATGTAGATGCAACTGCATCTCCTTCTTCATCATCTCATCATTGGCATTATCACCTGCATCAGTGTCATCCCCTTGATCATCACAATCATCATCATCATCATCATCATTGTCATCATCATCACTATCATCTCATCTCCTTCTCGGATCTTTAGAGCTCATCTTTGGATCCCTTTAGTCTCAGCATAAACTTCTTATTCTGGGCCTCTAAATCTTGTATCCTCTGTACTGAGGATGTATGCATCTTTCTCAGCTCTGTGATCTCTTGGCTCTAAGCTCAATCCTCTGAATGGATGAGGCATGTGTCTCATGCAGCTCCTTAATCTGTTGGCTCTGAGCCTTTATCCTTTGGGCTTGGGATGCATTAAGCTCCATCAGCTGATTAAGCTGAGAGGCTTGCTGTTCATCCATCCCCAATAGCTTCAGCACTAACCGGTTAAGGTTAGCCAACTGCTCCTCCACCCGATAGATGGGTAAGAGGATCCAAAACAGGTGGGACCTGTGAAGAGGTCCCGACTCCATGGCCTGTGGTGGTGGTAGTGGATGTAGAGAAGATTGGGGGTGGTATAGATGTGGATGGCTATGGATGAGCTATAATGGTGGTGGATGGGAAGTGTGTACCGGGGAGTAGGTGTGGAAGTGTGTATGAGGTGGTTGGTGGTAGGTGGAGTGGTGGTAGTGGTGGTAGGTGGAGTGGTGTAGTGTGAGTGGCTGTGGTGGTGATGAAGGTGATTCTGCGCTTCTTTTTTCAAGCCATGGGGCTGAGCCATCCTCTTCTTCCTCGATCCAGTCGAGGAGGATGCTCCCCTAGAACACGTCCTCGTAGATCAGGAGTATATGTAGGATCAGTAGTAGTCTCTCCTATCCGCCTAGGCGTTCACCAACCGCCCGGAGCCCTCGTTCTGTGGGAATGACTTTACTTCCCACAGTCCGAGTCAGAGGCTCCTCATCTGACTCCTCCTTTTTCTCACCAAGTATGAAACCCTGGTGGAATCCAGTAGTCTCAGCAATATCTCCAGTGGGGGCAGATGCTGGAGATACAATATCAGCAGTGGGGTCACTTGGTCGAGTGGGCAATGTATCTCCTGCATCCTTTCTATCATCGTCATCAGAGTCATGCTCTGGGAGCTATAGCTGCTCATCGTCGGAGTCGCTGTCTGTGTGACGCCACTACATCTGCCTGGCACCACATAACTCTCATGGCCAGATGGCCTATCAGTCTCTTCACCTTGGGCTTTACTTGCTTACCCTGGTAGACTCTCATACGACCCAGGGTCGTATCGTCCATGATCTCTAAAACCACAGCATCGTGGCTTTCCTTTGGAAGTGATGGAAGCTTCTCATCGAAAATCAGCTGCAAGAATCTGGGGTACATGTAAAAACCCTCCTTACCCTTTGCCTCCAGATTCTCCACAAGGTAAGAGAAGATCATGCTCGAGAAGCTGAAAGGGTAGTTCAGCAACATTGCCACATAGGCATTCTGGATCTGGTCTGAAAGATCATCAAACCCACCTCTTCTGGAAGCAATGCACTTCAGTATGACATGTGCCAAGTACTTGTACTGGGGACACAGGTTACTCTTATTGAGCACACCTGAGTTGATGTCCCTAGGGTACTTAATCCTTAGGAAACATCCTCTCACCATAAGTGGGTGAAGTCTGGTGGGGTGATCAGTATCGTCCCCCAGCTCAAGTACTCTCTGATATCGGCAACAGTAATCTCAATAGCCATACCACAAATAGAGCTTTGTATGCTATACGGCTCACGTGATCGATCAATAGAAGCATTCTCCCAAAAGGCATGGTGTAAAGACTTGTAGGGAGTGCATGGAGTAGAGATGGCCTTGTGGATCCTTGATTGACTAAGAAAAGATCTCTGCAAACTCGGCGCCATTCCGAGTAGTATGGTCTAGATGAGCATATATATTGTGCTTAGGGTTGATAGACCATCTAGCAGCCATCAAACTAAAACACAAGACACATAATCATTAGATACTCACATAACACATACCAGTTCTAAGTAACTTGATAAGATTCATTCTGATTCATTCATGCGAATGAATCATGCGAATGTGTTCAGTCGGCTATTCTATCATGCGACTGGACTCATTCGGGTGAATGAACTCGCAAATTAGTTCAATCGGTTGGCTGAGCCTGCGATTGATTCAGTCGGCCGATTGAGCTCATTCGCATGTCCCATTCGGCCGATTGAGCTATTCGTCCAGCTCAATCGTGCGATTGGAGTTCATCCATCCGACCAATCGCATGACCCACTGTTTGGTTGACTTAGGATCGAGTCTTGATCAATTCATGAAATTAAACGTTGTGTAAGGTTCTTTAGACTCGCAACCACTTAACTAATAACCTAATAACATTATTTTATATTTTACATGGTTTCAGTAGGTTATTAGTCCATTGAGTGGTTCAGTTCTTGTTTCAATCGTGAACCACTAATTAGGGCACCATTTCTTCTGATTTCGGTGAGATTTCATCACATTTTACCTGTAAGAAAGCAAACCCACTTTAGAATATCAAGAAGGAAGAGTAATTGAGTCTAAAGAAATTTGGGCAGAGTAACGGTATGGTGTGCGATTTAAGGGAGATTGGGAGTGGTGAGAAGAATGCGATCGACTGTGGCCCTTTATATATTGAATCTGAGTTCAATCGGCCGACTGGACTCATTCGCTCAGTTCATTCGGGCAAATGAAACTCAGTCGGGCGATTGACTCAGTCGATCACCTTCAGTCGGCCGACTGAAGCTCAGTCGGTCGACTGACTCAGTCGCTCACTCCCAATCGACGAATGGCTCATTCTAATAAGCCATTTGGGTGAAGGCTCATACTCATGTCCATTCGACTGTTTAATGCATGAGTATGGTCCATTCACCTGATTGGTTCATACTCATGGTCCAGTCGTGCGAATGGGTCATACTCTTGAATTTTTTCTGACTTTATGACCATTGACTTTTAGACCCTTTTAAACTGTTGATTTAACATTTGAACACTTGATCATCTCAAACATGATCATTGTATATTAAAACCTTTTGATCACCTTAGACGTGAACCTTTTAAAGATATTTTGTCACCTCTGATGTGACCCAATTTTTACTTGAAAGTACATGTGGTCACCTCAGACGTGACCTTTTAGATGATAAGGTCCCTTATCAACTTCCTGACATAGTCCGATACTACACAAAACTAAAATAGACTAATGTTGTACCTACATAAACGAATTAACACTAAAAATTATACTAAGACATCTTTTTGTGTTTTGTGAGGGTTATTCCTAACATGTAACTCTAAGAATAATTTTTCTGAGATGGCAGCTTCAATCTTTAAACCATACATGGCCATTTAAGCTGGAATCATACAGGATATTCAAATCATTTGGGACAAGTTAGCTAAAACCTTTGACGCTCTTTCCTTGTTTTTCATCTGAGTCATTTAGCAATTTAGGAAATCATACTAGTACTATTAGGTCCCCACACTGATTTGAACTTTCAAGAATTATAGCCACAGTGATTGTCAGTATATTTATCCTCTTAAATCCATACACAGACTTTTAACACAGTTGGGTGATCGTCTTAAGGTTTGTTTATTTCAACAAGCATTTGTGGATCCCGCACTTATATGGTAATCAACATTCCTTAGGAGATTTTTGAGCGGTCTTAGGGTAGAAAACAAGAAGAGACTATTCATGAATTTTCAAAGAGAAGCCAATCCTCAGGTCAGTGCCATCGCACAAGAGAGAGAGGTCAAACAACAATGTTCTAGAATATATAGGTTATGCTTATCCTCAGGTCAGTGCCACCGCACAACAGAGAGGCACATAATCTATCTTTTTGTTTGAGCATTTTTTTCTTTTTGCACAGATCTCACCACACACCATAGGTTATCAGTTTGATTGTATTTTCAGTTTTCATGTGCTTTTGCTCATGCTTTGGTCTTACGCACACTTTTGTGGCGTTTATTTTGCTCGTCACCCCTTATTGGAATCTTGTTGATTGTGTTAACCAGGGATAAGGCGTTACACACAGCTAGTCAAACATTTTAGTTTAATCTTGAGATCACCAAGAGGTCTAGTCATCTATTGTGTTGAATCTACCGACATATCAACTGTGGTCTAGCAACCTCTAGGTCTACTTTCTTTGTGTTACCTTAGTAGTAGCTAGCTTATCTATCATATTTCCTTTTATATTGCTTAGACTCCACAGACTTATATTTGAACTTTGCATCTTTTTCAATTTTGAATTTTAAAATCCCAAATGGTTTGTACCTGTGTACTATCATATTCCAAACATTGAATCAGTATCACACATACGATCTTATTTATTTTCAGCTCGCCTCTCCTTTTTTCTAAATACCTATTCTCCCCCTAAAATACTAAAACCTCTAAGGATTTGCATTTTAGGATTTTAATGGGCAAGGAAAGACACTAATTGTAATTAAACTAGTTAAACAAACAGAAAAGAACAAAACTAAAATAACACTAAAATTTAAAATTTTAAAAGAAACTAGACGCGACGCATCAGACTATACATGGTCATCTTCAGGAATGACCTCTCTTTTCTTTTTAACGCCATTGACCTCTAACAGATATAGAAAACGTGGTTTGTCAAAAGCCTTTGTATAGAGGTCAGCGCGTTGAAAATCAGTGTTTATTTTTATCACATCGATTAAATTCTTTTCAAAACAATCACGTATGAAGTGATATTTGATTCTGTTGTGTTTGGTCTTAGGATGTTGGACCGGGTTTTTAGTGACTGCAATCGCATCAGCGTTATTAACAAAGATAGGAGTGGAAGTGAAATGCAAACCGTAATCCGCATTTGTTTTTGAATCCATATGATTTGGGACAGCAGCTTGCAGCAGATACGTATTCGGCTTCACAGGTTGACCGAGCAACGACGGTCTGCTTCTTACACTGCCAGGTTACTAATCTTCTCCCAAAGAACTGACACCCTGCTGATGTAGAATTGTAGTTCATCTTGCAGCCGCCGTAATCCGAGTCACTATAACGCTGTAAGTTCAAAGTCATCATCATGAAGATACCACAACCCCAGTGTGGTTGTTTCTTTCAGATAACGAAATATCCTGTTAAGATCAGTGATCTACGTTTGATTGATTAGAGAGTATTGCAGCAGAAATCAAACAATGAATTAGACGATTCACAAGAACACAATTGATATTCAATAAAAAGTAAACGGTTATAGAGAGAGAGAATTCTGCGAAGATATTTCATTCAATATGAGCTTTCGTGGTAACAGAATGTCACACGCACAATTAGGTCAACATCTCTTATATAGGAGATGTGACGTCTGCTGATGTCACTTGATAGTGACATGTAACAGAATTATTCAAACTACTGATAGTTAACACAACTACCGAAGATGGCAAACAGCTCACATCTTCTTCCAAAAATACTAAGTGTTAACTATTACTACCTACTGAAAAGAAACTACTGAAACTACATGACTGAAGAACATGCTCTTCAGTCGTTTTACCAGTACCGAAATAGAAAAAAAACTATTGAAGGAAACCATCACAACAACTGAAGAATGCTTCTTCAGCTGTTGTAACAACTCTGAAGGCGTCAGTACTTGTACTTGAACTTCAGCAGTTGTCATCAACTGATTCTTCAGCTGTTGTCTTCAGCTTTGTACTTCAGCTGCTGATCTTAAGTACATTAGTCTTCAGCTTTGATCTTCAGTACATTAGTCGTCAGCTGTTGATCTTCAGACTTGGTCTTCAGCTGTTGAAGTCTTCAGTACTTTAGTCTTCAGCTTTTTAAGTCTTCAGTACTTTAGTCTTCAGCTGTTGATCTTTAGACTTTGGTCTTCAGCTGTTGAAGTCTTCAGTACTTTATTCTTCAGCTGTTGCTCTTCAGACTTTGTCAAACAGCTGATCAAGTCTTCAGCAGTTGTTGTGATGTCTGTGGGACTTAGAGGTTTTTCTGATCAGGCTCATTGGTTTTTTTGGTCCAACAAACTCCCCATGAACCAATGCAGCCAAAACCTCTAAACTTATTGAGATGTCCCACTTATTATGGCAGAAAGATTGGTCTTTTTGTCTTCTAGATCAGCTCAGAAGTGACCCATGTAAGCACAGGCCTGGGAAGAAGTCTCAATGATGTGTTTGGCAAAGGATGAATGGGAACCTGTCTTGGGGAACTGGACACAGAGCTGTTACCCCATCCATGAGATCTACTTCCCTATAAAAGTCTGTATGACTCCCTTGTATAGGCCTCAAGGAAGGTTATTTGTTCCTCCATGGTAAGCTCTTCAGCTCCTCTTTCAAAAAGTGATTCTGGCCCATAATACTCAGATAGGTATTTGACTTGTTTCCCATTTTTGAGTTCCACAGTTGTTATTACTCTATAAGCAATTTCATCTGGGTGATTACCCTCTAAGAACAACTGGAGCTCATTCTTTCTAACTTCCTTAAGCCTCTTATATACTAACCCCTTTTTCACACATTTATTCTCCAGCATCTTTTGTGGGGTCAGTTTAGCTTTATAGGCTTTCTTGAAGTCATCTAGGATTTCCCAGGGTGATACTACAAAGACAGTGAGATCACTTCATCTACATCTTTCTTCACTTGGCCAATGTATCTCTGTGAATGTTTTTCTTTTGAATCCTATGAGACACCCTCGGATCAGGCCAAATCCTCACTCTCTCCTTTGATATTGAAATGTATGTTTAAGAGTGTATGATCTGAGAGCATGCTTCTTCATGTTGATGATTGAAGATGTGGCAGCATATGCTTGGTCAACTCTTCTCAACAGTTCCTCATCATGTTGTTTGTGAAGCTCTTCTTTTTCTAACTTCACTTTCACAGTTGTCTTTGAGACTCAGGAGTAACTGTAGAGGGTGACTTGTGGCCTTAGGCAACTGTATAACAGCTGAGAGTGGCAGCCTATCTTCATCTTCATCATTATCTTCTTCATCTCTTCTAGCCTCAGTACCCTTCTCTCCTCTTCTGGGTACATCATCGGCTATTGGTTTTGAGGGTAAGGGAATTGGTTTGGTGGGTTGTGGTTGTGGTGGTTTTTGGGATAAAGGGATTGTTTTAGTGGGTTTTGTGTGGGAATTTTGACAGCTGTTCTAGCATTTTGGATGTGAGTTTGGCTTTAGATTGCTTGACTAGTTCAGTCCTGCTCCCACACACCAGCTTCATTTAAGGCTTCAATAACCAATCCTTTGGTATATACTTCACACGAAAGATCTTGGTGGTTATTGCCAAGATGCTGTCCCTGGACCATGCCTTGATTTCAATCAATGATCTACCAAGATACTTAGCTATGAACCTAATCATGATTTCCAGCCTTTCCTTTCCAACACATCATAACTTGCCATCTAGCTTGGATTTCTTCAATCTCCAGTCTTCTGATTTCTGAGTCAAGTTTTTCAGTGTCGTGACCTTGCCTAAACAACTGATCAATGATGTTATCCATTGATCGGCTGTGTTCGGCATCAGCCTCCTTCACCATTGTCTCCAAGTCAGTCTCCTTTTCATTTTCCTTTTCTCTTGTATGTGACATGAATGTCTTTAGTACTTTCAGTCAATTTCTCCATGTCAGCTTCCTTCACCTTCTCCTTCTCAGTTTCTTTCCTATCTGCAATCCTCTTTCTTTTTGCTTTCACTGACTGAATCCCCCTTTTTGGTTGCATTGGTTGCAAGGGTTTGATTGTCAGAAAGCCTTTTGCTCACAACATCCTCTATCAAGGGTTGTATAACTGAGGGAAGCCTCTCATCAAGGGTTTTAAGCACTATATCAGTGATAGTTGATGTGATGAGAGGTAGGTATTGAAAGATAGCAGCTATTTGCTCAGGGGGTTCTGTCCTTGAGAAATAGTGCAAGAAGCAGAGGCAGGTGGCTGAGTGTTTTGGAGTGGCTCTATGTATGGAGACCTGCAGAGGAAGGTGCCATCTGTGGGTTTTGACGGGTAGATGGTCTTTGATCCTGAGAAATTTTGGCAAGCAGCTCTTTGAGTCTGCTCACCTCATCCTCGAGGATGGTGTTTTGGGCTAAAACATCATAAAAGAAGCCCAGGTCATCATCAGTGTTTACTGAATCACCTGACCTCTGATAGAATCAGGATGAACATGCTCTGAGTGTAGATCAGTAGTAGCATGTGCCCCTTGGTCATGGTACTGGGGACTTCCTCCGCTCAGGACCATGTCCTTCATCAGCAGTTGCCTCTGGTGAGGTCTTATGAATGTTACCAACTTCAGCCTGATCATATGCTGAAGCAGTAGAAGTGGCAGCGTCACCAGAAGTTCCAATCTCCTTTTCTACACTCGGAGATGGAACATTGTAACCCCTGTGCTGTGGGTTATCAGAAGCACTGTGGTCCTCCCCCTCAATGGTTGAGGTATGCCCAGTTGTAATTGGTTTCTGGGGAGGGGGTGAGGAGTGCAACTGACTCAGCACTTGTGCAACAATAAGTGTAGGACTTGGAGGGGCGGTTGCATGTGGAGATTTGGTAGAAGCAGATTGCACCCGAGGTGAGTGGTGCGCTTCAATGGTAACCCTCTCAATTGAGATAGGTTCCAGTAATGTGGGATCCCCAATATTGGTTGCAACAGGACCCTGTTGAGAGGATACCTGTGCGGCTTTGGCAGGTTGAGTCTTTGACATAACTGGGGGGTTAAAACCATATGTGTGACCTGTGTTTGTGGTACAGGGGCATCCTTAGGGGACTCATCTCCCTGAGTAGCCGTTTTTGGTTTTTTAGATTTGTGTTTGGTGGGGAATTTGGATTTGGAGGTGCTGGCTGTGGGTTCATGCTGCGTGGGTTTTCGCAGCTTGGCAGCCTGTTTGAGTGATTGTCCGAGTTATGCCTGGAGTATACCTCAGGCAAGACAGCCATGGCAGGGACTCCAAGGCCACAAGTCCCTCAGCTTTCAGCTGTTCTCTATAATGCCATGATGAACCGAGGATATAATATCCATCGGTTAGCAATAGGTTTTGAGGCCATATCCTTAAGTTCAAGAAAAATTATTTCAGAAAATTTAAGTATTGTTGCTCAAGGATAGAGAAGAATACCTGCTGCCACTTGGCGGTCACATTTGATCCCAAGAAGAAGTCTTAGGAGCTAAGCAAACATTCACCATATGAAAAATAAGGCGTTCTGCATCATGGAAATGCTTCTTCAGGATGGTAGAGGCGCTAAGGTTACCCTGGTATCCATGGTGGGCAAAGGATAGATCAGTGGTGCCCTTTGGATACCCAACGGGGAAAGTGGCATAATCCAGTTGTAGGGTTTGGCGAAGGATTGCCGAGTGATGACCACCTGTCGGTTGTTGACGAACGACTGAGAGAGTCGTTATTCTCCCCAGTGATGAGGGTGACGTTCGTCCAGAACTGATGGAGGGATTCGGCATGAATGGTAGGATTTAGAAGGAAAGCCGTTTTGTTGGGAGAATGGACCATTAGATCAATGGCATTATCGAACTTTGTCCAGAATGGTGATTTGGTAAGGTAGGCAACACAGTTGTGTCGTGGTTTAAGCTTCATGGTCGCCATTAATGTGAGAGAAGATGTGGAGGTTTTGAACGTTAGGTTTGGAGATAATGAAGCTCTGTAAGATTAGGTATTTATAGGGTCAGGGTTAGAAAACAACTGAAGGTCAGAGGTTGAAACAAATAAGTCTTGGTTTTAGGCATTAGCAGTTATAAAACTACTGAAAACCATGGTTTTGGCTTCAGATGTTTGAAAACAACTGAAGACTTGGTTATAGTCATCAGTAGTTGTGAAACTACTGAAAACCTTGGTTTTGTCTTCAGGTGTGTAAACAACTGATAACTTGTTTTAGTCTTCAGTAGTTGTAGAACTACTGAAGACATGGTTTTGTCATCAGTTGTTGTAAACCGCTGAGGACTTGGTGTTAGTCATCAGTAGTTGTGAAACTACTGAGGACATGGTTTTGTCATCAGCTATTTAGGGTGAAACAGCAGTTGTAGAAACAACTGAAGAGAAGTTCTCATTAGTATTTCGTCCATTCTTAGCTTTTCAGCTGTTTCATACTATCCTCAACACTTACTCATCAGTCTTTTTGCTGTTTTCAGTTGTTTCATAGACATCGATACTTGATCTGTTTTTACTGATTATCAGTTGTTTTAACAGAATCAGTACTATATGTGATATGATTACTAATGATCATCAGTACTTAGTTACTGAGATCACAGTAGTATCACTTATTCTAGCTGCAGCATACCAAGCCTTAACACTAGGTTTTGGAAAGTAGAACTATCCAAAGGCTTAGTAAAAATGTCTGCAAGCTCATCAGCACTAGGCACAAACTTTGGATCAATCAGACCTTTTTCAAAAGTCTCTAATAAAGATGTCTGATCTCTATATGTTTGGTCCTAGAGTCCTAGACTGGATTTTTGACAATGCACAGAGCTAAGCACTATCCATTAATAAGAGTCTTAGTCTCTGTAATGCCATAATCCAAAAGTTGGTTCTGAAGCCAGAGTACCTGAGAAGTACAACTGCAGCTGCAATGTACTCTGCTTCAGCAGTGGATGTAGCAACAGATGTTTGTTTCTTACTCTGCCAAGAAATCAAACAGTTGCCTAGGAATTGACATCCACCAGAAATTGACTTTCTGGTTAACTTACACCCTGCATAGTCACTGTCTGAAAAAGCAACTAATTTGCAAGAGTGTCCAGTGGAATACCATAAACCTAGAGATTGTGTACCTTGCAAATATCTAAAGATCCTCTTGACTGCAATCAAATGAGACTCTTTAGGAGCAGCCTGAAATCTAGCACAAACACAAGTTGCAAACATGATATCTGGTCTAGAAGCTGTTAGTACATCAGGACCCAATCATACATCTATAAAGTGTTTCATCAACAGCTTTACCTTTCTGATCTGCATCCAGTTGTGTGGTTTTGCACATGGGAGTAGAACAGGGCTTACAATTTTGTAAATCAAACTTATTCAAAGATCTTTTGTATATTTTGACTGATGAATAAAGATTCCTTCAGCCTTTTGTTTGATTTGCAAGCCTAGAAGAACTGTAATTCTCCCATTGCACTCATTTCAAACCTTTGTTTCATTAAACATGTAAACATCACACAACTGGGGATCAGAGGATGCAAAAATAATATCATCAACATAAATTTGAACAAGTAGCTTATGCTGATCCACCTTCTTAATAAACAAAGTTTTATCTATAGAGCCTCTAGTGAAATTATTTTTAAGAAAAATTAGAAAGTGTTTCATACCAGGCTCTAGGAGCTTGCTTCAACCCATAAAGAGCCTTATCAAGTTTATACCCCAATCAGGATGTTTATTATCCTCAAAACCTCGTGGTTGACACACATAACCTCTTCTTTTATTTTACCATATAAAAATGCACTTTTGACATCCATTTGAAAAACTTTAAGATTGTGGAACGCAGCATAGGCTAAGAACAATCTAATTGCCTCTAGTCTGGCTACAGGGGTAAAGGTTTCATCATAATCAATACCTTCTTCTTGTGAAAACCCTTGTACAACCAGTCTAGCCTTATTCTAACAATAAGCCCATTTTCGTCAGTTTTATTTCCTAACACCCATTTAGTGCCTATTGCACACTTACCTGGGGTAGAGGAACCAGTTCCCACACTTGCTGTTTCTTGAACTAAAGTAGCTCAAGCTGCATGACTTCAACCCATCCATTGTCTCTCAAAGCAACATGATAGTTCTTTGGCTCTAGCTGACTGATGAAGAGAGCATAGAAACAGAAGTTAGACAATTGACTTCTTGTTGAAACTCCAGCATTGATATCACCAATGATTTGAGACATTGGGTAATTCTTCAGCTCTTGATAAATAATGAGATCTGTGCAAGTGTTTGTAGAACCTTCAGCAGTAGCAGATGGTGATGCAGACTCTTGAAACCAAGAATTAGATGGTAAATTAAAAGATGTAGAGGAATCCGATATCTCATCAGCATTTGTTGTGGATGGAACTGCTAAAGCTACGGGAACATCAAGTTTAGCAGACTCAGGCAGTTGATCACTAACTTGAATAGGTGAGTATTGATATTATCATCATCATCAATACCACCAGGTGGAAGACATGTTGTAGAAGATGATTTATCCACATGATCTGCAACAGCTGAAGGTTGATAAGGAACATATTGCAGTATGTCCAGATCAAAAACACTCCACAGGGTTTTGTGGAATCTTGTCCTTTGGAGATTCATTAACTTCATATGCAGAGTTTCTTCAACTATCTTTGTTCTGCAGTTGAAGACTCTGTATCCTTGCAAGTAGATGAATAACCAACAAAATACCCTGCATCCACCTTAGGATCAAATTTGTGGAGTTGATCCTTTGTGTTGAGAATGAAACAGGACACCCAAAGGCTCTGAAAAATGAAATTAGAGGAGCCAAGTGATGTAGAACTTCATATGGAGTCTTCATCAACCTCTGATTTACTAAGGCTCTATTCTGCACATAGCAATCTGTATTAACAGCTTCAGCCCAAAGGTCAGTGGCAACCAGAGTCACCAACATAGACCTTGCAGCTTCAATTAGGGTCCTGTTCTTTCTCTCCACTACTCCATTTTGTTCTGGAGTTCTTGGGATGCTAAACTGCCTTTTGATTCCCTTTGAAAGATAAAAATCATCAAGTGTATGGTTTCTGAATTCAGTTCTATTGTCACTCCTTATACACTTGACTGATAGGGAATACTGCTTCTCAACATACAATACAATTTATAATCTTCTGAGCATTCATCCTTTGAATGCAGAAAGAAGTCCATACAAATCTGTAGTAATCATCCACAATTACCAGACAGTATTTCTTCTTTGCCATGCTCATCACTCTCACAGGACCAAATAGATCCATGTGCAGTAACTGCAAGCAGGCAGTGGACTTAGGTTCTTCAATAGGAGGGAATGAGACTTTGTGCTGTTTTCCTTTTAAACAAGCAGTGCAGGTTTCATCATAGTGGAACTCCTTTATTGGTAAACCTCTCACTAAACTATTGTGGATTAGCTGATTCATGTTTTTGATATTAACATGACCCAGCCTTCTGTGCCACAGTTTAGATTCCTGAGGAGAGGCTTTGGAAAATAGGCAAGGATGGCCTTTAAAGCTATTTTCTTGGAAGATCTAAGGCATACACTCTTCCTGTCCTGTTGGCCCTCAGGAGAGTGTAATCATCCAACACCTTATCAATCATATTCAGAACCTTGGATGATAGAATCCTGCAGTTCTGACTGGTGAAAAGAGCAACATGACCTTTATCACACATTTGACTGACACTCAAGAGATGATTTGAGATTTTCCACATGATTAACATCATCAAACTTTATTTCCCCATTGGAGACAAAGCCTTTGCCAATGATGTAACCCTTAGCATCATTGCCAAAAGAAACAAACCCCTTCTTTCCTTGAGAGTAGTCATGAAGAAGAGAGTTGTTCCCTGTCATATGCATAGACCCGACCCTCCACTGTCTACATACCAGATGCTACTTTGGCATGCTGAAGAACCCTGCAATCATAAACAATTAGTTAGTTTTTGAGACCCAACCTTTTTGGTTTTAGGTCTATTCAAATCAACAGATGGTAAACTAACAGATTTTCTATGAATAACAGCCTGAGGGGATGGAGATGGTGAAGAAGAAGAATCATTTGGCATGGATTTTCTTCTCTGTGGTTTCAGTACAGGAGCATCTAATTGGTTGACTCTCCCCATAGATGTTGAACCATCATAACAAGTTGTGTCTGATTCTGTGATAAGGCCTTCAGCTCATCAGACACATTAGTGCCTGAGATGGATGGATTCCTGTGTTGTACCATCTCCCTTTGAGCAACCTCAGATGTTGCCTGATTAACCCCTTGCTTTTTGGATTTCTTTTTGGATTTAGGGGTCACAGGTTTTGATGTTGTTGGTACAAATTTGGTTTCAAACTCAGTTTTCATTTTATCCATTTGCTTTTTTATATTCTCATTATGTTTGAGTTTGGAACCCTTTTTATACCAGCAATCTCAGTAAGATGATTGAATAAGCCACATATTTCACATGGCTTTTTCTTCATCTTAAGTTGATCATCTGCTGAAGAGGATGAAACTACTGAAAACTTATTCTTCAGTATTTGCTATCAGTACTAGCAGTTTCTTTCCCTTTAGTACATGCAGTAGTTTGGGTTTGTTCTCCAGGTGTTATGACATGCTCTTTAGTACTTCCAGTACTTTGTGAAATACCACCTGGAGTGATCAACTTTTTGATCATGTGAGTGTCAGCATTTGAACCATCAACATCAGCTGATAGGTTCTGAGAGGAATTAATTGACTTCAACCTCTGATGGTGCTGTATCAGACAGTAGATCACATGATGAAAAGGATGGTTATTGCTTTCCCATCAGATTTTACCTCTGCTCTGGGAGTAAAATCTTTGGAGGAGCAGTGTGATTAAACCAATGCCAAACTTCACATTAGAAGCAGACTGCTTACTAAGAAGCATTTCAAAACCCTTGCAAGAATGTACCCATCGATCACACTTATCATTAAGCACAGACTCAAATTCAGCTTTTCTTTTGGATATTATTTGTTCTAGCTCAATGTTCTTGTTAATTAAAGCTACATTTGCTTCTCTAATAGATGCAAATGCGGCTAGGCATGTTTCAGAACATAGCTGGCTTTTGCCTCAGAGGATACCTGTGATACCTGTGTGTGGGAGGCATTAGAGGATGAGGTATCAGCAGACTCTAGAGCCATAAGAGCAAGATTTCCAAAAGGACTGTCACCACCATGTTGACCAGCACCAGAGAACAGTTGTTCATGACCAGACATATCATCTGGTAAACTGCTCCAGTCAACAACTCCTGGGGTGAAAAAGCTGTGTTGTTGAGGTTGAGATTGTTGATGAGATTGGGAAGGTTGAGGTTCAGGTAATGCTTGTGGTTTTTGTGCCATAGGAGCTTGAACCGGATTTGGCTGAGGCATGTAATAGCAGGGATAAGGATATGACATTGGACCCCGAGGGACAAAGTATGCAGGCGATATAGGGTGTGAATGATGACCAGAACTCGCAGGATGTTGCCCTCTGTTTTGTGGACTAGTGCTTGGAAAAGTCACAAAGGGTGCAAAGGAGTTAGATCCAGTTGATCTACACTCTCTTGCAAAGTGTCCAAGCCTTTGGCATTTCTGACACCTCATCTTACTCTTGTCAAAAACAACTTTGGTTTTGCCAGAGAGTCCAGGAATTTCCTGCCAGTTCTCTTGTAGAACTTTTGAGATTTGATATTAACTAAGGCCATTGGCTTAGAATATCCATCTCTTCTAAATCATCATCAGCAATACCCTTCAGGTCATCCATGATGAAGTATAAATTGTCACTATTACAGCCTGATTGACTATCAACACCAACAAATGCATGATGAGAACTGTTTGAAGAGAAATCTATATGCTCATCATAATTGCTTTCAGATGCAGCATATTCTGACTCATGACCAACCAAGGTAGTGTTCCCTGGTATAAAGTCATCAGTGAGCTTTCCTGATGATGCCAGTTTCCTTTTTTGCTCTATCTCTCTCGAATGTAAGCAGTTTCCCATGAAGTTGGGTGAGAGATAGGCTATCCAGATTTGCACTGGAGCGTAGGATAATAGTGTAAGTGTCCCATCTCTCAGCAGTGATCTGAGGAATCTATTATTCATCTGGCTATTGGTGTATTCCTGTTTGACCATTTTCAGCTCAGAGATCAAACAAGAAAACACTCAAACTGTTGAGTCAGTGTCTCACCCTTTCTATGAGAGAATGTCTCATATTGTTGGGCAAGGATTTCTCTGTTGTTTGCTAAAACCTCATCTGTTCCATCGAATTGTTCCTTCAGTGCATTCCAGAGGTCATGAGCAGTTTCATGATGCATAAGCCCTGAATAGATTTCATTAGGAAACGCCATGGCTAGAATACCATGCGCTTTAGCATCAATCTCAAACAGTTTCCGATCCTCATCTGAGTATTGTTCCTTCTTCTTCGGAACCATTTGGTTGGTTTCCGGATTGTTCACCATAGGCTTATGTGGACCATGTACCACAGATGTCCAACAACCTGAACTGTTAACAGACAGGTGATGAAGCATCCTTCGTTGCCATATGTTATACTCAGTCCTAACCAGCATCGGAGGCTTGGTTGAGGAACCGGTATTGTGAGGGTCATTAGAAGGAGTAGTCATTCTCAGATTCAACCAAATTCAATTAAGCTTCAGCAGATTTAGAACAAAAACACAACAAACCAAATTGAACCAAGAGAAAGCTCAAAATGAATAAACGAAAGCAGCAGAAATTCAATAATCTATAACCAATTCTTGCAAATATGCTAATTCAATTAAACATAGATATCGAATAGCAGTTTCAATGATCAATTGTTAGATCGATCAATGATTAACCTGCTTTGATACCATTTGTTAAGATCAGTGATCTACGTTTGATTGATTAGAGAGTATTGCAGCGGAAATCAAACAATGAATTAGACAATTCACAAGAACACAATTGATATTCAATATAAAAGTAAACGGTTATGGAGAGAGAGAATTCTGGGAAAGATATTTCATTCAATATGAGCTTTCGTGGTAACAGGATGTCACACGTACAATTAGGTCAACATCTTTTATATAGGAGATGTGACGTCTGCTGATGTCACTTGATAGTGACATCTAACAGAATTATTCAAACTACTGATAGTTAACACAACTACTGAAGATGGCAAACAGCTCACATCTTCTTCCAAAAATACTAAGTGTTAACTATCACTACAACTACTGAAAAGAAACTACTGAAACTACAACGACTGAAGAACATGCTCTTCAGTCGTTTTACAAGTACTGAAATAGAAAAGAAAACTACTGAAAGGAAACCATCATAACAACTGAAAAATGCTTCTTCAGCTGTTGTAACAAACTCTGAAGGCACAGTACTTGTACTTGAACTTCAGCAGTTGTCATCAACTGATGTCTTCAGCTATTGTCTTTAGTCTTTGTACTTCAGCTGTTGATCATCAGTACTTTAGTCTTCAGCTGTTGATCTTCAGACTTTGGTCTTCAGCTGTTGAAGTCTTCAGTACTTTAGTCTTCAGCTTTTTAAGTCTTCAGTACTTTAGTCTTCAGCTGTTGATCTTCAGACTTTGGTCTTCAGCTGTTGAAGCCTTTAGTACTTTATTCTTCAGCTGTTGCTCTTCAGACTTTTAAACAGCTGATCAAGTCTTCAGCAGTTGTTGTGATGTCTGTGGGACTTAGAGGTTTTTCTGATCAGGCTCATTGGTTCTTTTGGTCCAACATATCCTTTTGACTCCAATTAGATGGTCCACTTAGGCTTTGCCTGATATCGTGAGCATAAACATGTAGCATACATGATATCAGGTCTTGAGGCAGTGAGATACATGAGAGATCCAATCATCCCTCGGTACATAGTGGCATCTACCAGATCACCTTTCTCATCGGATGCAACATCATGGTTTGTAGCCAGTGGAGTGCCAGCTGTGGAAGCATTCTCCATGTCAAACCGACTGAGATATCTCCTATGTACTTGGTCTGATGTAGAAAGATTCCATTTGGTGTCTGATCCACCTGTAACCCGAGAAAGAACTTCATCTCCCCCATGGCACTCATCTCAAACTCCGCCTTCATACTGCTTTGAATTCTTTGCATAATTCTTCGTTCTTTGAACCGAAGATTATGTCATCGACATAGATATGTACTAGTAGTAAGTCTCCATCTTTTTCTTTGATAAACAGTGTGCAGTCAATGACTCCCCTGCGAATCCTTGTTTCACAAGATGAGTCGAAGAGTTTCTCATACCAAGCCCGTGGAGCTTGATGAAGCCCGTATAGAGCCTTGTCGAGTTTGTAAACTCTATCCCGATGATATAGATCCTCAAATCCCTGGGGTTGACTGACATACACTGTTTCTCTGATCTCATCGTGAAGGAATGCACTCTTACGTCTAGCTGATACACCTTGATTTTCATATACGATGCATAGAAGATGCGGATGGCTTCCCTTGCCACTGGTGCAAATACTTCATTGTAGTCGATACCTTCACTTGTCGAAAACCCTGAACAACAAGCCAAGCCTTGTTTCTGATGATCCACCCTGATAATCTTTCTTGCATTTCAAGACCCATTTGGTGCCAATGACTTTAGCCCCTTTAGGTCTATCAACTAGTGTCCATACACCTAACTTCTTAACTGAAGAGTTCTTATTGCATGGAACTACCCAAGCCTCATCATTTAGTGCTTCACTAACATACTTTGGTTCAAACTGAGACACAAAGCAACGGTATGCACCATCATGAAGGTATCCTTTTTCCATCACGGAGGCATAATCAGCTGAGTATAGCTAATTTCTAGTCGAACCCCTGATCTCACATCTCCTATAATATTTTCCAATGGAGGATAGACGTGTAGACGTGAGCCAGGACTTGTCGGAACAACCACCTCAGAGTCAAGATTATGAACATTTGGTTCTGGATCTAAGGCAGTCGAGTCTGAGGTTCTGATGGTTCAGAAGCATCACTCGCTGATGCTTGTGAACTTGTGGTAGTTGGAACCTGTACATCTTGGTTGATCTAATCATTTTCTTCATCATAGAAAGATCACTCACATCAACTGCTCCCCCTAAGTTGATAGTGTCATGACTTGTTGAATCTTGAGATGGTGTGTTTAAGACATCGTACATCATCTTGTTTGCCAACTCGTCTTCTGAAGAGGAAAGAGGTATGTTGAAGGTCTTGAAGAATCCATCAGTCGAAGAAGTAGGCATGCCCTTTTCCAGCAGGCGGTGTGATTATCTCTGAACATCAACATTACACCACACCTCTACTTGGCCTGTGAGTTGTTGTAAACTCTCTTGTTCGGTATGTTGTATCCTAGAAAATACCTTCATCAATCTTCTCACTGAATTTTCCCTCCTGAGTCTTCTTCAGCAGGGTGCACGGAGCGCCAAACGGCTCGAGATATTCCAAGTTAGGTTTACGTTGCTGTAATAGCTCGTAGCATGTTTTACCATGCCGTTTTACTACCAAAACTCGTTAAGGGTATAACATGCATTTGCCACTGCTTCATTCCAAAATTGATAGGTAGTTTTGAGTCTGCCAGCATAGTCCGTGCCGTTTCTATCAAGCTGCGGTTCTTCCGTTCAGCAACACCTTCATCTGAGGGGTATAAGCCGAGGTAAATTGATGTACAATTCTCTTTTCCTTGCAATAGGCCTCCATCCTTTGATTCTTAAACTCAGTTCCGTGTCTGAGCGCACCTGTCGTACCTCAGCTTGTATAGGGATTCCAGTGTAGTTACCAATTCTTGAAGGATTCAAATGTTTCTGATTTGGATTTCAGAAACATTACCCAAGAGAACCTTGAGTAGTCATCTGTAACTACATAGCAATACAGGTCGCCAGCGATGCTTCTTGTACTGAATGGACCAAACAGATCCATGTGAAGAAGCTCAAGAGGAAGTTCTATAGAATGAACTTTCTTTTCCTTATGAGATTTCTTCGTCTGTTTGCCCTTTTTGCATGCAACACAGAAATCCGGGAGTTGAAAGTTTTTGACATTTACTCCTCTCACAAGATCATTTTGGATCAAGTGATTCATCTTTCTAGGATTTATATGTCCCATTCTCCTATGCCAGGAGATGGAGTCCTTCTCAGTAGCTTTGGACAAGAAGCATTGGACTCACTATCCGTTGTGGAGGCCTTTGAGAGATCCAAGACATAAAGATCATTATATCTTGAAGCTGACATTAGGATCTGGTCCTCCGGATCATGTATTCCTTCTTTAGAACGTAACACTTCTGTTTGTCAAAAACTACCTTGAATCCTTTATCACAGATTTGGGAGACAGAAAGCAGGTTATTTTGTAATTGTTGGACATAGTTTACCTTATCAACTTAACCTTCTCATTCCCACTTCTCCTTGGGCTGTGATATACCCACCTTTGTTTCCAGCAAATGAAACATGTCTCCTTTAATTTGCCTGACATTTGATAAGAGAGCTCTATTCCCTGTCATGTGCCTGGATGCTCTGCTATCTACAATCCACGTGTTAGTCTCGCATTATAGCACACCCTGCACATTCAATGAAAACATTAGTTCATGTTAGGAACCAAAGCCTTAACTGGCTTGGTTTCCCTGAGGCATCACATATCATAAAGTCAACCCACTGAACCTTTGATTAATGATTGATCAGAATTCTGTTTGTTCTCATTATCAGGCATTGAGGAGGTTTTTTCTTTCCATAATCCAGATTTGTGTAAGGCCTGTTTATGATAAATAGACGACTGGATAATGGGTTGAACTTTGGATTCACTATCCCCTTTTGGAGGCATCACTGAGTTCCTCTTAAAGGATCTAGATATGGATGCAGAAAGTTCAACTTTTCTCCTCGGTGTCTGGTAATAAAGACAATGAGACGCTATGTGACCATACTCTCCACAATTATAGTAGGATCTTCTTTCAACTTTATGATTTAACTTTTTTGGTGGAGATGTAGATGTCACATGGTTGACCTGATTATGTTTGGACTGAGACACTTCTTTGTTAGATGTATGAGTTGGTTTTACAAACTTAATTGCTTTACCTGGTTTTACATCTTTGATCTCTTGTTTACTTGGACTGTGACATGATACACATGATTGATTAAATTTTATAGTCATTTTAGGTTCTTGTTTGACTTTGTTTGACCATGACTTTAAACTAACTTTTTCAAATTCTTTTTCTAGGTTACACATGGCATCTTTCCCTTTGCCTTTGAAGTGGCCTCCTTTTGTTTAGTGTCATATTCAATTGATTTACTTAAGGAATCTGGATCGTTAACCAGAGGAGTGGACACCACGTGATCCTTGATGGGATTATTATTAATTGGTTTTCTTTTAGTGTTCATCAAGGTCTCAGGTGGTGGTGGAACCACTTTGTATCCCAGCCCCTCCCCATTATTTCTCTCTCTCACGAAGTGTTTGGACAATGTGTGATGAGCTTGTCCAACTATGCAGTTTTTGTTTTAACGAGTTGACTTCTACTTCTAACACTGCTTTTTGCTTCTTAGTGTCCTCTAGAGAGTTCAGATAGTATCTAATGTCATTTGCTTGGTTAAAAGCAACTACCTCAGTTTCCCTAAGCTGTTTATTTAATAGGTCTATCTTTTCCTTGTAACTATGCTCGTTTTGTTTTAACACTCTATGTGCCTCTGTGCATAGTTCCAGATCCTTTACTAAGCTATCATTATGATCTTATAGCCTAGAAAATTTTGAATCTATACTTTCTCTGAATTTATTACATTCTAAGCAAGCATGATTATTAAACAGTTGGTCAATAGTACTTACATGAGATGTTGAAGAGGAATCAGCCATGAGTGCAAACTCGGTTGTCTCTGGTTCTGGTGATTCAGATGGTGATGCAGATTTTTCTTCTTCAGGCAGGTGGTTAACCACATTTGCAGTGTCTTCAGAATTTGACATCACGAGCTCTACTGCTATATCTCCCTCACTCTCAGAATCATCATCAATATCCTCCACACTAGCTATGTTGTACTCTCCCGGTGAGACGAACCGAAAGCTCCAGTCCTGTCCCTCATCCTCTTTAGCAGTTAAGGCTTTTGTGTCCTTACTGGATGAAGTAGAACTACTAGATGTGGCTTTGTCCTGACGATTAAAGGACAAGAAGGGATTGCCATTACCCGTCTTCTTTGGTTTTACACACTCCCTCTTGAAGTGTCCCTTCTCATCGCAGTTGAAACAAGTAACCTTTGACTTGTCGAACCCAAAGGTTGTGTCTTTTGTGGAAACCAAGTTCTGTTCGGTCTTTTAACAAACTTTTAGCTCGTCGGACAACACTTGCCAGAGCCCACATTATGTCCATCCGTTCCAACTCTATCTCATCCACCTGCTCATAATCTTCATCTGCCAAGTGGAAGTTTCCTATCTTTCCAGCAACTAATCCATCGTAGGATTGAACCACCATAGCTAAAAGTCCATATGTTCTCTGGCGACCTCCACAGTCACATTCCCGAAGTTGTCAGTTTTTAGTTTTGCTGGATTAGCTTCAGGTATCATATATTGGGTGCTCGACGACCCTGACGTTTCGGATCTTGAAGTTGAGGGTTGTGCTGGAACAACAACGCTTGAGATGAAGGCGGTTTGCATGGTGCTCCAGATGTCTTGACCGAAGGAGTAGCATTGTAGAGTGCAGGATTCTGATCGTAGTTAGCCTTTTGGGCTCGATACCTCATCCTAAGCTCATCTTCTCTCAGTTTCAGAATGAAGTCATTTATATCTAACTTCGAGAGCATTCCCTTCTGTCTGTGATTTGAGACAAACAAAGCCCATTTTTCTGGTAATCCATTAGCAAAATTGGATACCTTATCCTCCATCGATGTAACCACTCCATGAGTGTGCATCTCACTCATCAGGTGGTAGAATCTATCAATCACATCATCAAGGCTTTCTTTTTCCCATAGAGGAGAAGTTGTCAACTCCTTTTTCAAGGCTTTTGCCTTGATAGCCTTCAGAGAGGCATTTCCTTCATACCTCTTTTCCAATGCATCCCAAAGTTTCTTTGCTTGTGTATACTCCGAATACTGATGGAAAATGTCTTCCGGAATAGACTGAGTAAGCAAAGCATAGACTTTCTTCTTAGCATTATGTTTTACCTTCTGAGCATCTGACATGCCACTTAGAGGAAGTTTGACTCCGTCAGCTCCTACTGGCATGCTATAACCCGACTCGATGGCCTCCCATAAATTGTATCTACTCATTAAGTAGATTTTGAAACGTTGCTTCCATTGTGGGTAGTCGTCTATGTAATAAGTTTTGGGGGTTTGTTATGAATCCCCACTCCGTTCTCCAACACAGTTGATTCTGAATACATGTGTCTCTACTTGCTGTTTATGCTGAAAACTGGTCCTCCATTAGGTTTAACTTTACTGTTTAACAAACTGCTACTGTATGTGAATGGAGGTATGCGATTGAACTTATTCGTGCGATTGAACAATTCAGATGGTTCAATTGTGTGACTGAAGTAATGCGGATGATTCAGTCGCCCGAATGAACAAATGAGATTAAACAGTCCGAATGAAGTTCTCAGTCGTACGATTGAAGGTACGAATGAGTCCAATCGTGCGGTTGGAGAGTGTGAATGAACTCAGTCGTGCGATTGGTCTAATTGTGTGACTGAACTTGCTGAAGTTGATAATTCGTAGGTTTAACTTGATTTGTC
The DNA here is from genome assembly GCA_025506515.1 of Flaveria trinervia. NCBI lineage: Eukaryota > Viridiplantae > Streptophyta > Magnoliopsida > Asterales > Asteraceae > Flaveria > Flaveria trinervia. Next base: position 46,627,700 of record CM046458.1, on the reverse strand, counting down.
TGTAAAAACTTGAATTTTATCAAACCCTAATAGCCGTATGATGGAAAAACTCAACTTTTCGATCAGGAAACGTCTAAGACTCCGTTAGACACAAAAGGATTCGTTTTTGATGCAAAAACACAATTTTTCTGTCAAAACTATTGAATCAACACGTAATCAAGAGACATGGCTCTGATACCACTTGTTGGGATTGGTATTTGAACGAAACATCAACTGATTAACGTGTGAAACCAAACCAAATAGTGCGGAATCCTATTTGATTGGCGATCCAATAGTGAGAACGCACGAGAAACAATAACGTATTGAATCTAACGTCAAGAATCTATTAGGAATCGATCTACAGTGTTCTATGAACTTGGAGTACGAACTTAGAGACTTCTGGACGGCTAGGGTACGTCTGAAGTCGAAATGGATTCAATGCTTATGTTTTTCCACGAATTAGATGGTATTTACAGGTTAGGGTTGCTCATTCGTGCGACTAAACCATTAGCATGGTTCATTCGTGCGATTGAGCCATGCGGTTGATCCATTCACACGACTGAGTGTTCAGTCGTGCGATTGAGTCAGATGCATGAAGTTGTTCAGGCGTATGAACTGTTTAGGCACATGGACACTCAGTCGCATGGCCCTTCGGACGCATGACCACTGTTGGGGTGCATGGTCCAGTCGGACGCATGAGAACTTCACTTCACCAATATTATAACATTATGCATAACAATTCAACAATCACAAACCTATATAATCAAGTCAATATGCGTTAAACAACTCATTAATGAAATATTAAACATTATTAACACAACCAAACACTTGTATTTCATTAAGTACCCACTATTACATTTACATAAGCATAAGACAATACAAAGATATTACATTAAGATCAGAAACTAGAACACATGTATCAACAAATTTTGACTTGGATTCCTTTTGCATGACCAAAGGTATTGCAAGGCAATTCAGTGCACCAAGAACTCCATAACAGAATGGAGTTGCTAAAAGAAGAAATAGAACACTTATTGAAGTAGCCAGAACAATGCTAGCTGACTCACAATTGCCTATCACCTTTTGGGCTGAGGCAGTGAATACTGCATGCAATGTTCAAAACAGAACATTATTGTAAAGAACATAACAAAACTTCTTATGAGCTTTTATTTAAAAGAAAACCTTACATAGAATATCTTAGAGTTTTTGGGTGTCATGTATCATTTTTAAACATAAAAGTATCATTGGGAAAATTTTCAGGAAAAGCCTATGATGGTTTCTTTGTTAGATATTCTTTAACATCTAAATCTTATAGGATTTATATTCCACAACATAACATTGTGGAAGAAACTCCTAAGGTATCTTTTGATGAATCTGTATTTACTAAATCATTTTAAGGATCATAATGGTTGTTTGATATAGATGCTCTAACAAAGTCATTTAACTATGATTAGTTAAACAATGCGGGATCTGATGATACATGCTATCCATTTGTTCCACCTAATATGAATGAAGTGACATTATTAGCCGATCCTCCAAGGACTCACACATCCTCGGATGGAAACCTTCAGCAGTAGCTGCTGACACTGCATCTGTAGATATACAATGTGCATCTGGAGATGTGAATGTTGTCCCTGCAACTACTCCATGCTCTCAAGTGAATACAACAAACATTAGAAATGTTTCAAGTCCTCACTTATCATCTGGAAGTTTTTGTAACTCCTATGGAAGAGCGAAATGATTCCGGAGAAGCCCCTATAGCTCCTACGGAAGACACTCATGATGCTACTGATATTCAACCTACGAAAGATCATTCAACACCAAATGTTGAACAATTTGACTACTTCTTAAACTCTCAATCTGGTTTGGATCAGTCTGCAACAATGGATGTGACTAACTTGGAATCATCTATTCCAGTTGAATCGACTCCATCAACAAGAATTCATAAGACTTATCTAGTCAACAACATCATTGGAGATCATGCAAAAAGAACTACAAGAAGCCAAAGTGGTACTGCCAACATTTGTCTTTTCACTTGTTTTCTTTCACAAGTGGTTCCTCCAAACATCAATGTTGCTTTAAAAGATAATAGCTGGATGGAAGCTATGCAAGAAGAACTTCAACAATTTAGAAAGCAAAAAGTGTGGTCTTTAGTTGATTTACCTGAAGGCCAACATCCTATTGGAACTAGATGGCTCTACTAAAATAAACTGGATGATAGAGGGATTATTGTAAGAAATAAAGCAAGACTGATTGCTCAAGGGTACACACAAGAAGGGAAATAGACTATGATGAAGTTTTTGCACCAGTTGCAGAATTGAAGCCATAAGAGTGTTCCTAGCCTATGCATTATATGAGAAGTTCACTATGTATCAAATGGATGTCAAGTGTGGCTTTCCTATATGGGAAAACTAATAAGGAAGTTTATGTGTCACAACCCCTGGTTTTGAAGATCCTCATTACCCTCATAGGGTATACAAACTTGATAAAGCCTTGTATGGTCTCCTCCAAGCACCAAGAAATGATATGAAACACTATCATCTTTCTTGCTCAAGCATGGATACAAAAAAGGAACCATTGATCAGACTCTCTTCCTCCTCAAGAACATCAAGATCACTTTGTTGTTCAAATATATGTTGATGACATTATATTCAACTTATAAGAATTGTGTGTAAGTTTTGAAGAATTGATGAAATCAGAGTTTCAGATGAGCTCAAGGGAGAATTAATTTCTTTCTTGGTCTTCAAGTTCATTAAAAGACAGATGGGATATTCATCAATCAAGAAAAATACATACATCAAATATTGAAGAAGTACAATCTTGCTGATGCATCTTCATGCAAAACACCAGCCTTAACAGTTGAAAAGATTGTACCTGATCCTTCAGGAAAATCTATTGATCAAAGTTTATATAGATCAATGATAGGATCCCTTATGTATTTAACTACCAGTAGACCTAACATTATGTTTGCTGTGTGTGTGTTTGTGCTAGGTACCAATCTGATCCAAAAGAATCTTATCTGAATACTATGAAAAAGATCTTTAGATATCTCAAAAGAAAACCACTGCTTGGTCTTTGGTATCCAAAAGATGGTGACTTCACTCTCTACTCATATTCAGACAGTGACTATGGTGGATGCAACAACAAAAAAAATCCACACTGGTGGATGTCAATTCATCAGACCATGACTAGTATCATGGTAGTGCAAGAAGCAAACCAATGTATCTGTATCCACAGCTGAGGCCGAGTACATAGTTGCTTCAGCTGGTTGCTCTAAAGTCCTTTGGTTGCAAAACCAATTGCTTGACTATGGTTACAATTTCCTTCAAACTTCAATTTACATAGAAATTTCTACTGCTATGTTTATAACTACTAATCCTATGCAACATAGTAAAACAAAACATATAATAAGATACCATTTTCTTAGAGATTGCTCAGAAAAGGGTTTGATCAAGTTAGTCAAAGCGGATACAACAAATCAGCTTACTGATTTATTCACTAAAGCCTTTGATTCAGTTAGATTTAATTTTCTAATTGAGTCTCTGGGTATGATTAACTTAGATTCATCATTATGAACAAACAAAGAAAGGCATGTGTCTGTAACCTGTAATAAGTAGATTACCTTTGGAAGAAATGCTTGTCATAGTACAAATTTTCTTCCAAAAGAAATTTACCTTTGGAAGAAACTTCTGAAGTATCTTCCGAAGCATGTAATGATGCTTCAGCATGACACATACATGGGAAATGATAGTACACTATGCCTTTGCTTCATCCTGACTGCTTAAATATAATTAAAATCTGAGCTAGTTTCTTGATATGAGTAGGTTCATCTTGAGTGGAAACTACATTTAGTGCATGCCAAACATAATGAAAGTGATTGTTTATGGGAAACTTCATTTTGAGGATACAGAAAGTGAGTCTTATTCTGATGTGATCAAATCACTCATCTAAGCACACTATATACCAACACTTTATAATATATATCTTTGCAAATCATACTCCTTTGTTTTAGGTAAACAAAGACCTAGGTGTATGATCACCATGTTGTATATCAGTAACCAAATGGTGAAAAGATCATGATCCTCATCATCCCTCTGTTTTGTGTAAACAAAGACCTGAGTTAAAGGCACCTCTGTTTTACGTGAGTAAAGACCTGGTGACCTGATGATGATCATATCTAAGCTCTCAAAAGAATCCTATGTGATTTAGTATATTAATCTAGAGCTTTTATACAAATGCATTAATGAAATGTCAATGCATCTCAAGATAGAACTTATAACTTAAATGACATAGTTATATAAGTGTGAAAAGTGATGATTTGACTCACAAAGGGAGGACAAAATTTTCGTGAATTGAAAGTGAAGCCGACAATTGTTATTTCCTAACTAACATGAAAACATGATAAACATCATGCATAGTTGATACATTAACTCTTGTATGGATGTAAGTGGATAATATACTTGCAATCAGAACTAAGTTTAGGTATTATTCAACAAAATAACTCATCAGGAATAGGCTTAGTATTATAGTATGATCCCATTATATGTGTATATATATGCTTGTGCATTATCACACTGCCACATGTTCCTCATGATAACATTCTTAGAAATTTATGATAAATGCATTCTGTTATCATTGATCAAAATTTAGGGGGAGTAGAATCATGAAGATAAGTTAATCCACCAATAGATTTGTCTATTTCATTATCAATTTGATGGAATTAGAACCTGAGCACCATCTTGGCTCTTGGATACATGAAGTTTTTAAATTTAAACTTTCTTGTGCACAATTTTCATGAATACAAAGTCAACAAGGTCCAAAAGCAATAAATGTTCTAAGTAATGGACTTGGACCACCCAACACAAAAAAGTTTCTCATAGTGCGTTTTAAGCATCAGAAGAAGCTATAGTGCCTTTTTAAGCATTATCAGAAGCTACAGTATAGATGAGCAAGTAAATAAAGTATAATCTAGTTTCATAGTTTGGTAACCTATGAAAATTTAAGTTATAATTTACCAACAGAAATTTTTAAGTCATCCGCAGATGATATACGGAATCCGTATAAGTGCGGAAGAACTAAGAACTGAGGATAAGTTAAATTGTTGAGGGTCCCACATCATTAAATAAATAAAATTAATGTGTCTGAGAGAGTATAAATGATATTCTTTGACTTCAATACTCATTATTCCTTTTTCAGAACATTTTTTTCAAACCTAGAAAAACGCACTCACAAACTTTTCCCGTTTTCTCTAACATTCAAGTTTACCGAATCAAAACATCAAACAAACACATAACTCTATTCTCAGATCACTATGTTCAAGGTAAAACATGTCGTAATGTTCAATAATGAACCGTTTGATTCTTGGTTATTCTCACAACTGTTCATATTCTCATATCAATAATGTGATTCTAACGAAACCTTCTTTATTCTTATGAACAGATGGATAATCGATTTGTAAGAGAGCACATTGTGTGTGCTTTCTTAAACCCTGATGACCCTGTTTCAGAAGGATGCCAAAACATTATTCGATATTTAAGAAGATCCAGCTGTTCTATGTCTTATCAACAGAGCTAGCGATTCAATAATCACACATTACTGATTTCTAGAACTCCGCTAGAATGGAAGAAGATGATCAAGTTATTATGGCAGATGTTAAGAACCAAAGACTAAGATTGGATGAACAGTCAAAAGAGGGTTCTTGAGTTGGGAGATGTAGAACCTGGTCACCCTGATGTGTATGAGAATGAATATATAGAGAAAGTCTTTCTACTGATGGGGTATGATGGTGACTTTGAAAAATGGGAGATCAAGAAAGGAAGACTCCACAAGCCATACAGATTTCTCTGCCACACTATCTTAAGTGCATCTCAAACAGGAAATCTGGACTTGAAAGATTTTCAAGACATATCTCTTCAGGCATTATTAGTGTCTTTGAGAGAAGAACATACAATTACTCAAAGTACATCTTCAACTGCTTATGTGATCACATCAAAGTGCAGAAGGCTAACAAGATGTACATGTTTCCAAGGTTTCTGCAACTGATCATCAATGCTGATCTGTCTGGGACTGCTATAGATGGTGATGTGTTTGTTCAAGCACACCTAGGTAATCTGTTCTGAATAAAATTTCTGGGAAGTATGAAAGAGGAGACATGGCCATTTTTGCTCATGTGATAGATGCTAATGCAAACATTTCCTAAAAGCTTATGTGTGAAGATCAACAGAGGGGTTCAACTACCAACTCTATACAATCCACTCACTCACTAGATCTATCACCCATTCACCAACAACATCAATCTCTTTCACCTACAAGTCAAAACACTCAGCCCATTTCACCCATTCACTCTGTTCACTCATAACAATCTCCTTTGTAGATACATGTGTACCAATTTTCTGTGCTTAATGTAAAATATCTTTATTGTCTTACACAAATGTAATAGAATGGGTACTTAATGAATACAATGTGTGGTTGTGCTTATAATGTTGAATATTTCATTGCTTAGTATGTAAACGTTTATTGAACTAACTATATAGGTTTGTGGTTGTTTGAATAGATCTAAGTCAAATGATGATTGTGAAACATATTCAAGCTTAATCATATGAAGTTCTTATGTGAATGGCCTATGTTAATGGACCATACACATGAACAACTCGAGGCTAATGAACCAGTCGCACAACTAAACTAGGAGACTGGATTAGTCGCATGATTGTAACTTGAGATTGACTCAGTTGCACGACTGAACACTCAGTCGTGTGAATGGATCAATCGCATGACTCAATCGCACGACTGAACCATGCTAATGGTTCAGTCGCCCGAATGTAAAACCCTAAACTATAAATACCACTTAAAGCGTGGAAAAATATAAGACTTTGAAAACCTACGTACTAAATTGTACCCTAGCCATCCAGAGACATCTAAGAACCTGTTCCAAGTTCATAGATCGTACTAGATCGATTACCAATCTTTCTTAACATTTAGACTCAATCTACAATTGTTTCTACGTGCGTTCTCACTGATTGGATCGCCAATCAAATAGGATTCCGCACTATTTGACTTGGTATACACGTATATCAGTTAGTATTTCATTCAATACACGATCCTAAGAAGTGGTATAGAGCTTTGGCTCTTGATTTACGTGTGATTCAATCGATTTTATATAAAAATTGTGTTTTTTCACGCAAAAACACAACCTTTTTGTGTCAAACGTTGTTTTGGACGTCTCCAGATCATAAGTTAACGTTTTTCTGCCATACGGCAATTAGGGTTCTTGAAAAATTCGCGTTTTAGTGTCAAAATACCTTAAACCTATGAATTTTCAAGTTTCAGCAGCTTCAGTCACACGATTGACTCAATCGCACGACTGAATTCATATGCATCCCCCATACACACGATTGGACTCATTTGTACCTCCATTCGTACGACTAAATTGTCTTGTCGCATTGTTCATTCGCGCCTGTCCCTTCACCCGATTGATTCATCCGCATTGGTTCATTCGCACGTTTGAGGCATCTGCATTGTTCAATCGCATAAATACCTCAATCGCACACCTCCATTTGAACAAGTAAAGTAGTTTGTTCAAAATTTTAAAGTTTATAGCAATGGAAGATCAGTATTCAGCGTTCACCGCAGGTAGGGATTCGAGGATCCAGAATCTATTGCTTCTAGAAAATGAAGTAAGGAATCAAAACAAGCCCCCTAATCTAATCACGTTAGATGATTACCCGCAGTGGAAGCAAAGATTTGAGATTTAATTGAATGGCGTAGATCCCAATCTGTGGGAGTCGATAGAGACAGGGTACATCATGCCTGTGGGAGCAGATGGAGTCAAACGTACATTAGGGGTCATGACTGATGGACAAAAGGATAAGTATAATGCTGAGAAGAAAGTCTATGCTTTGCTCACTCAGTCAATTCCGAAGGACATTTTCCATCAATTTTTTGAGAACAAGCAAGCAAAGAAGCTGTGGGATGCATTGGAAAAGAGGTATGACGGTAATGCATCATTAAAATCTCTAAAGGCTAAAGCATTGAAGAAGGAGTTTGACAACTTCTCGTCAATGGGAAAGGAGAGCTTTGACGATGTAATTGATCGGTTCAATCACTTGATGAATGAGCTGAGCTACACACTCATGGAGTCACCACTTCTATGGAAGACAAAGTTTCAAACTTTGCAGATGGGTTGCCTAAAAAGTGGGTTTCTTTTGTCTCCACCCTCAGACAGAATGATACGCTCGCGAAGTTAGACATCAATGACTTCATTCTGAAGCTGAGAGAGGAGGAATTGAGGATGAAGTAGAAGTCACAAAAGTCTACTTATGATCAGAACCCAGCCTTGTACAACTCAACTCCTCAAGCCAACACGTCTGGAGCTCCACTACAAACAGCTTTTGTGTCGAGTTCCGCTGGTCCATCTCAAGCCTCTTCTTGAGGATCTGACACGTCAGGGTCATCTGGTGCCTAATACATTGCACCTGAAGCAAATGCTACAAACTAAAGACCGAGAATTTTGGGAATGTGACTGCTGAGGTAGCAAAGGAGCACATGGATCTCTTAGCAGTGATAATCCACTCTTATAATGGGCTAGTTGCTAGGAAAATTGGGAAGTGCCATCAGGCAGATGAGGACTATGAGCAGGTAGATGAGAGAGAGCTGGAACGGATGGACATAATATGGGCCTTAGCAAGTGTTGTCTGGAGAGCGAAGAAATTTGTCAAGCAAACCAGACAGAAATGGTTGCTACTAAGGACACAACTTTTGGTTTTGACAAGTCCAAGGTTACCTACTTCAACTGTGGGGAAAAGGGGCACTTCAAACGTAAGTGTGTGAAGCCCAAAAAGACAAGAAATGGGAATCCTTTCTTATCCTTTAATCATCAGGATAAACCCACGAGTAGTCCTACTTCGTGAAGCAAGGATCCTAAAGCCTTGACTGCTCATGATGACGAAGGACAAGATTGGAGCTTTTGGTTTTGTCTCCTGGAGAATCCAACATTGCTAGTGTCGAGGACTTAGATGATGACTCAGCAAGTGAGGGTGATATTGCAGTGGAGCTCGCGATGTCAAATGCTGAAGATTCTGCAACAGTAGTTGATCACCTACATGAAGAAGGGACACGTACAACAAGTCAAGAATCAATAGAACCAGAAACATCAGACTCTGCCTTGATGACTGATTCAATCACTATCTCTCAGGTAAGTTCTACTACTCAACTATTCAATAATCATGTCAGTTCTGATTGTAATAAATTTAGGGAAAGCATTGATTTAAAATTTGCTAGGTTATTAGATCATAATGATAGATTAGTAAAGGACTTACAACTATGCATAGAAGCCAATAGAGTTCTAAAACAAAATGAGCACAGTTACAAAGAAAAGATAGACCTCTTGAACAAACAGCTTAGGGACACCGAAGTAGTAGCCTTTAACCAAGCTAATGACATTAGGTTCTATCTAAACTCCTTTGAAGATACTAAGAAACAAAAGGCAGTTTTGGAAGTAGAAGTAAATTCACTAAAACAAAAACTGCATAGTTGGACAAGTTCATCCCACATTATCCAACACTTAGTAAGAGAGCGTAATAATGGGGAGGGTTTGAGTTATAAAGTGGTTCCACCATCACATGAGACCTTGATGAATGCTAAAAGTAAACCAATCAATAACAACCTCATCAAGGATCATGTGGTGTCCACTCCTCTTGTAAGTGATCCAGATTCCGCATGTAAATCAAATGAATCTGTCACTAAACAAAAGTATGCCACTTCAAAATCAAAAGGTAAAATGCCTTGTGCTAATTTGGAAGAACAATTTGAAAAGGTTAAAGTTAAGTCTGGGTCAACCAAGTCCAATTCTGAACCCAAAAAGACCAAACAAATTAACCACCCACGTGCTTCATGTCTAAGTCCAACAAAACAAAAAAGGAAAGGATGTTAAAAATGTTCAAACAATTAATTTTATTAAACCAAATAAAACATCTAAGAAAGAAATGTCAAAACCTAAACAAAACAATGTCACACGTGTGTCCCACACTTCTCCACAGAAACATTTAAATCGTCAAGTTGAAAGCAGATCATGCTACAACTGTGGAAAGTGTGGACACATTGCATCTTATTGTCCTTATTATCAGACGCCAAAGAAGAAGGTTGAACTTTTTGACACTAAAGTAAGCTCTTCCAAAAGAAGATCCATGACTCCACCAAAAAGAGTCAGTGAACCTAAAGTTCAACCTATCAACCAGTCATCTATCTATCACAGACAGGCCTTGCATAAGACGGGCTTAAGGAAAGTGAAATCTATCCATGAATCTGATAATAAGAATAAGAAAATCATATATCTTCCCTCACCCTCAAAAGGTCAATGGGTGGAATTTATGTTGTTTGATGCCTCTGGGTTACCCAAGCCAGTTAAGGCTTGGGTCCCTAACCTCAACTAATCATTTCCATTGTATGTGCAGGGTGTTCGCTATAGTGCTAAAACAAATACCTGGATCGTAGATAGCGGAGCATCTAGGCACATGACTGGAAACTGGGCACTCTTGTCAAACGTCAAACAAATTAAAGCAGGTCATGTTTCCTTTGCGGGAAATAAAGGAGGTTACATTAAAGCTCAAGGGGAGATAGGGAACAAGAAAGTAAAGTTTGATAAGGTAAACTACGTTCAACAACTACAAAACAATTTACTTTCTGTGTCCTAAATATGTGATAAAGGATTTAAAGTAGTTTTTGATAACAAAAAGTGTTATGTCCTGAAAAAGGACTATGTGATCCCGGAGGACCAAGTCTTAATGTCTACCTCAAGATATAATGACCTTTATGTCTTGGATCTATCAAAGGCCTCAACAACGGATCATAAAGTACAGTGCTTCATGTCAAAAGCTACCGAGAAGGATTCAATCTCCTGGCATAGGAGAATAGGGCACATCAATCCACGGAAGATGAACCACTTCATCCAGAATGATCTCGTGCAAGGAGTAAATGTCAAGAACTTCCAACTCCCGGATTTTTGTGTTGCCTGCAAGAAAGGCAAACAGACAAAGAAGTCTCATAAGGCATAGAAAGTTAATTCTATAGAACTTCCTCTTGAACTTCTTCACATGGATCTGTTTGGCCCAGTTAGTATAAGAAGCATCGCAGGTGACTTGTACTGCTATGTAGTTACAAATGACTACTCAAGATTCTCTTTGGTGATGTTTCTGAAATCAAAGTCATGAGTCATTCAAAGAATAGTAACCACACTGGAGGCTTTCTTCAAAGAAAAGGGAATTGTGCACTAGTTCACTTCCGCCTACACTCCTTAGATGAACGGGGTTGCTGAGAGAAAGAACCACAGCTTAATAGAGACAGCACGCATAATGCTAGCAGACTCGATACTGTCTATCCAATTTTGGAATGAGGCGGTAGCCAATGCGTGTTACACGTTAAATCGAGTTCTATTAGAAAAACATCATGGCAAGACGTGTTATGAGTTACTTCAACAACGTAAACCAAATCTAGAGTATCTTGAACCGTTTGGCGCACCATGCACGTTGTGAAGAAAACTCCGGATGGGAAGTTTAACGAGAAGGCTGAAGAGGGCATCTTTCTCGGATACAACATACCGAATAAAAGAGTTTACAACAACTCAACGGGTCAAGTAGAGGTGTGGTGTAACGTCGATGTTCAGAGATATACCACCCCTCCTGCAGGAAAAGGACCCGCTTTCTTTTTCGACTATGATGGATTCTTCAAGTCCTTCAACATCTGTCTCCCCACGTCTGATGATCAGTTAGTAGCCAAAATAATGTATGATGTTCTAAACACACCATCACAGAATCTATATCATCTGGCTCACAAGGTGAATCACCAACCAACTCAGGGGGAGCACTCAAGGTAAGTGACTCTTCCTCTGACGATGAAGCCGTGGAGAATGATCAGGACACTCAGGAGCAACAGGTTCCTCCTCCTACAAGTCCACAAGCATCTGACATTGATGCCTCCGGGTCTTCGGAACCTCACACTCCTAATACCTCAGATACTGAACCAAACGTTCATAATCTTAATTCTGAGGTAGTTGTTCCCACCACTCCTGGATCATACCTAAATGTCTATCATCCTCTGGACAATTTCATTGGGGATGTCAGATCAGGAGTTCAGACAAGAAATCAGCTGATTATGCATCCGTAATGGAGAAAGGGTACCTTTACAATGGTTCTTATCGTTGTTTTGTGTCTTAGTTCGAGCCAAAATACGTTAGTGAAGCCCTAAATGATGAGGCATGGGTGAGTGCCTTGCAAGAAGAACTTCTTCAGTTCAAGAAGTTAGGTGTATGGACACTGGTAGATAGACCTAAAGGTGCTAAGGTCATTGATACCAAAGGGTCTTGAAGTGTAAGAAAGATGACCAAGGTGTCATCATCAGGAACAAGGCTCGGCTTGTAGTTCAAGGATTTTGACAAGTCGAGGGAATTGATTACAATGAAGTATTTGCACATGTGGCTAGAATGGAAGCCATTTGTATCTTCCTAGCCTATGCCTCTTACATGAAGATTAAAGTCTATCAATTAGATGTAAAGAGTGCATTTCTTCATGGTGAAATATAAGAAACAGTGTATGTTAGTCAACCCGAGGGATTTGAGGATCCATATCATCGGGACAGAGTTTACAAACTAGATAAGGCTCTTAACGGGCTACACCAAGCCCCGAGAGCATGGTATGAAAAACTCTCAACTCACCTTGTGAAACACGGATTTCACAGAGGTGTAATTAACTGTACACTGTTCATCAAAGAGAAAGATGGTGATCTGCTACTGGTTTAGATTTACGTTGATGACATAATCTTCGGTTCTAAGAATGAAGAATTATGTAAAGAATTTGAAGCAGTGATGAAGGCAGAATTTGAAATGAGTGCCATGGGAGAGATGAAGTTCTTTCTCGGGTTACAGGTGGATCAAACACCAAAGGGAATATTTCTACATCAGACCAAGTACCTAGGGGATATTCTCAGTTGGTTTGACATGGAGAATGCTTCCGCAGCTGGGACTCCACTTGCTACAAATCATGATGTAGCACCCGACGAGAATGGTGATCTGGTTGATGCCACCATGTACCGAGGAGAGATTGGATCCCTCATGTACCTCCCTGCCTCAAGACCTGATATCATGTATGCAACGTGTCTTTGTTCAAGATATCAGGTAAAACCAAAAGTAACCCATCTTATCAGGGTCAAGAGGATATTTTGTTATCTGAAAGGTACACCAACACTTGGGTTATGGTATCCTCATGATGATGACTTTGAGCTTACCGTGTACATCGATTCGGATTACGGCAGCTGCAAGATGAATTACAAATACACCTCAGCAGGTTGTCAATTCTTTGGGAGAAGATTAGTCATGTGGTAGTGTAAGAAGCAGACATCAGTTTTGTTGTCAACTTGTGAAGCTGAATATGTTGCTGCAGCAAGCTGCCTCAAATCATCTGGATTCAACAACAGATGCGGGACTATGGTTTGCAATTTTCTAACACCCCTATTTATATTGATAATTCTGCTGCAATAGCCGTTACTAAAAATCCTGTCCAACATCCTAAGACCACACACATCAGCATAAAATATCACTTTATACGTGATTGCTTTGAAAAGAATCAAATCGATGTCGTTAAAATAAATACGGATTTTCAATGCGCTGACGTCTATACAAAAACTTTTGATACACCCCGTTTTCTATACTTGTTAGAGGTCAATGACGTTAAAAAGAAATGAGGTAATTCAAGAAGATGACCATGCTTAGTCCGTTGTGTAAAGTCAATTTTTCTTATTTTCTTTAGTTATAGTTTATTAAATTTAATTAATTTTATTGCTGTTATTTCTTCGCCTATTAAAACCCTAAAAATCCAATTCTTTTATGGTTTTAGAATTTTAGGGGGAGAATAGGTTAACTCAGTAATTAAAAAAACTTAACGAGGGAGGAGGACGGGCTAGCTGATAGAAATGAGATTGGCTCTATAAAACGATCAATGACTGGTTAACACAATCAGTTATTTCCAATAAGGGGTGATGAGCAAATTGTTAGGATCTGGTATTTGACCAAACACCAACTGATTAACGTGTTAAACCAAACCAAATAGTACGGAATCCTATTTGATTGGCGATCCAATTAGTGAGAACGCACGTAGACACAATAACGAATTGAATCTAACGTCAAGAATTGATGAGAATCGATCTACAGCGTTCTATGAACTTGGAGTACGAACTTAGAGGCTTTTGGACGACTAGGGTACGTCTGGAGTTGAAGTGGATTCAATTCCTACGTTTTTCCATGAATTAGGTGGTATTTATAGGTTAGGGTTGCTCATTCGGGCGACTGAACCATTAGCATGGTTCATTCGTGCGATTGAGCCATGCGGTTGATCCATTCGCACAACTGAGTGTTCAGTCGTGCGACTGAGTCAGACGCATGAAGTTGTTCAAGCGTATGAACTAGTTAGGTGCATGGACACTCAGTCGCATGGCCATTCGGACGTATGACCACTGTTGGGGCGCATGGTCCAGTCGGACGCATGAGAACTTCACTTCACCACGTTTGAGTGTATTCAATCTTATAACATTCTGCATAACACTTCAAACAATCACAAACCTATATAATTAAGTCAATATGCGTTAAACAACTCATGACATAACCAAACATTTTGTATTTCATTAAGTACCAATAATTACATAAGTGTAAGACATATTACATTCAAATTAGGATCTAGGTACATATATGTATCAACAAACTCCCCCTTGGACCTAGATCTATCTATTGTCTAACATCTTTCATGATTTCCTCGAACTTTTAGTACTTAGCTTCTTTGGTGACTCCTGTGTTTATCTCACAACCAAAACAGAGTCTTATCACTTTCTGGAACTATAAAGCTTGTATAATATCCCGTGAGTCGGAGAACAGTGGCCATTTGTACAAAGTATACAAGTTGGTAAGCCACATCGGGTCAAACACCCTTATGGTTTCCATTGTGACATTCCTGTTCAAGACTATTACAGCCTCTCCCGTTCTCCAATCGTAGTACCACCATTTGAAATATTGAGTGAAGTCCTGTGGCATCTCACGTAGTGGGATCTTAGACATTGTACGTGGTGGACTCCACTTCAACTACTCTAGGTTTACCAGTTATGGCATCAACTTCAGATCTTCTGATGTACCTCGTTGGTTGTTGAGGTTTGAAGTTGACCCATCTGGTATGGTACTCCCTCTTTAGAGCAACTTCAAACCAACCTAACATCTTACGAGGGTCAGCATTTAGCAAGTTTAACTTTGCTAACTGGTTGAGCTCAAATCCTGGAAGAGTCTTCAGATCATGTGGAAATCTGAAGTACTTTATTCCCTTCTCACGTTAACCGCGCATAAACATTGAGGTCTGCAAAATGTGCCCATGCTATGATCCTGCCTGCCACCTTTTGATGTTTCTTGACCTTATACAGTTTGGTGTAGATAGTTGATATTGTAGCTCTGCGTTGGGCTTTGATTTCTTCAAAACATGCTGCCCATTCATCCTTTTTGATTTTGACTTCGGCGTCTGAGGCTTGGGCTTCTCTTTATCCTTTTCTGACTCTTTCTCCATCCTGTCCAGAGTCTCAAAAGTGTCACTGACAAGATTGTCTCCCAGATTGGGAATGACAGTTCCCTCCTTGTCAGTGTACTCTGGATAGTGTTGAGCCATGACATCTTCTATCTCAATCTCATCGACATCCTGAAGCTCATCGTCACTCTCTGTTTGCACAGTTGGAGCATCCTTCACAATTTCATTAGGATTGAGTCGGAACATTCAGCCAGTTGCTTGTCGGTGAGATCATGAATTATTTCTCCTTCTTCAGGAGTGTAATTCACTGATCTCCTGACAATCCCCTGCAGATCAAGAATCATCATGAGTTGAGTCTTGATCTGTTGGAGGGGAGCAACATCATATTCATCTTCTTGAAAGTTAGGATCTACTTGACTTAAAACATGAACACAACAATCATTTAGTCAACAAACAGATCAGTAAACATTAATAATAACCATAAACATTAATTACATTGATTAGATACAATATTCCAATACACAAAGTTTAATAACATAAACAACTATGCATTACTCTTGTCTTGAATAGCTGGTGTGTCAGTAGGATCAGCAGAAGACGATGGGGCTCCTTGGTCTTGAGTTTTCTTTGTGCGCCTCTCTTGACCTTGAGCTGATGTAGATGCAGCTGCATCTCCTTCGTCATCATCATCATCATGATCAACCTTATCACCTGCATCAGTGTCATCCCCTTGATCATCACAGTCATCATCTTCATCATCATCATTGTCATCGTCATCACCATCATCTCCATCTCCTTCTCCGGATCTTAGGGCTCATTTTGGATCCCTTCAGTCTCAGCATAAGCTTCTTGTTCTGGGCCTCCAAATCTTGTATCCTCTATATTGAGGATGTATGCATCTCTCTCAGCTTAGTAATCTCTTGGCTTTGGGCCTCTATCCTTTGGGCTTAGGATGCATTAAGCTTTATTAGCTGATTAAGCTAAGAGGCTTGCTATTCATCCGTCGCCAGCAGCTTCAGCACTAACCTATTAAGGTTAGCCAACTACTCCTCCAACCCCACAGATGGGTAAGCGGATCCAAAAATAGGTGGGACCTGTAAGGAGGTCCCCACTCCATGGGCTGTGGTGGTGGTAGCGGATGTAGAGAAGATTGGGGTTGGTATTGATGTGAATGGCTGTGGATGAGTTATAATGGTGATGGATGGGAAGTTTGTATCTGGTGGAGTAGGTGTGGAAGTGGTGTATGAAGTAGTAGTGGTGGTGGAGGAATAGTGGTAGTGGTGGTAGGTGGAGTGGTGGTAGTGGTAGATGTGGTGGTGGGAACTGTGGTGGTGATGAAGGTGAGCGTTTCTTCTTCTTCTTCTTCATGCCGTGGGGCTGAGCCATCCTCTTCTTCCTCGATCCTGTCGAGGAGGATTCTCCCCCTAGAACACGGCTTGGTGGATCGGGAGCATAAATAGGATCATCAGTAGTCTCTCCCAATCCGCCTGGGCGTTCACCAACCGCCCAAAGCCCTCGTTCTATGGGAACGACTTTACTTCCCACAGTCTGAGTCAGTGGCTCCTCATCTGACTCCTCCTCTTCCTCACCAGGCATGAAATCCCGGTGGAACCCATCAGTCTCCGCTCCGTCTCCAGTGGGGGCAGATGCTGGAAATGGAATATCAGTAGTGGGACCCCTTTGTTGAGTGGGTCCTTCATCTCCAGCATCTCCGCTATCATCATCAGAGTCATGCTCTGGGAGCAGTAGCTGCTCATCGTCGGAGTCGCTATCTGTGTGACGCCACTTACGTCTCCCTGGCGCCACATACCTCTCATTGGCCAGATGCCCTATGAGTCTCTTCACTTGGGGCTTTACTTGCTTACCCCTGTAAACTCTCATACGACCCAGGGTCGTATCATCTATGATCTCTAGAACCACATCATCATGGCTTTCCTTGGGAAGGGAGGAAGCTTCTCATTGAAAATCAGCTGTAAGAATCTGGGGTACATGCAAAAACCCTCCTTACCCTTTGCCTCCAGATTCTACACAACGTAAGAGAAGATCATGCTCGAGAAGCTGAAAGGATAGTTCAGCACCACTGCCACATAGGCATATTGGATCTGGTCTGAAAGATCATCAAACCCACCTCTTCTGGAAATGATGCACTTCAATATGACATGTGCTAAGTACTTGTACTGGGGACACAAGTTACTTTTATTGAGCGCACCTGAGTTGATGTCCCCAGCATACTTAATCCTCAGAAAGCATTCCCTTATGGTCAGTGGATGTAGCTTGGTGGGATGATCAGTATCGTCCCCCAGCTCAAGTACTCTCTGGATATCGGCAGTAGTGATCTCGATAGCCATCCCACAGATAGAGTTCGTATGCTATACGGCTCTTGGGATCGATCAACAGAAGCATTCTCCCAAAATGCCTGGTGTAAAGACCTGTAGGGAGTGCAAGGAGTAGAAATGGCCTTGTGGATCCTTGATCGCCTAAGAAATGCGATGATCTCTGTAAACTCGGCGCCATTCCGAGTAGTATGATCTAGATGAGCACAAATGTTGTGCTTAGGGTTGATTGACCATCCAGCAGCTATCAATCTGAAACACAAGACACATAATCATTTGGTACTCACATAACATAAAGCAGTTCTAAGTATATTGTTTGAATTCATTCTGATTCATTCATGCGAATGAATCATGCGACTGTGGTCAATCGGTTATCTTATCCTCCGATTGGACTCATTCGGGTGAATGAGCATGCGAGTGAGTTCAATCGGTTGTCTGATCCTGCGAGTGATTCAGTCGGCCGACTGAGCTCATTCGCATGTCCAATTCGGCCGATTGAGCTATTCTTCTGGCTCAATCGTGCGATTGGAGTTCATCCATCTGACAAGTGGCATGCCTTACGGTTTGGTTGACTTAGGTTCGAGTCTTGACAAAATCATGAATTTAAACATTATGAAACGGTTCATTAGACTCGCAATCCCTTAACTAATAACCTAATAACCTTATTTTTAACATTTTACATGGTTTTAGTGGGTTATTAAGCCATTGAGTGGTCTGTTCTTATTTCAATCGCGAATCACTAATTAGGGCACCAATTTCTTATGATTTCGGTGTGATTTCATCACATTTTACCTATAAGAAGGCAGACGCACTTCAGAATATCAAGAAGGCGGATTAATTGAAGTCTAAAGAAATTTGGCCAGAGTAACGATATGATGTGCAATTTAAGGGCGATTGGGAGTGGTGAGAAAAATGCGATCGACTGTGGCCCTCTATATATTGACTCTGCGTTCAATAGGCTGACTGGACTCATATGCTCAGTTCATTCTGGCGAATGAAGCTCAGTCGGGCAATTGACTCAGTCGATCACCTTCATTCGGCCGACTGCGGCTCAGTCGTTCGACTGACTCAGTCGCACGCTCCCAACTAGACGAATGGCACATTCTGATAATCCATTCGGGTGAATGGGTCATACTCATGTCTATTCGGCTGTTTAATGCATGAGTATGGTCCATTCATCTGATTGGTCCATACTCATGGTCCAGTCGTGCGAATGGGTCATACTCTTTAAAATTCTAACTTCATGACCATTTGACTTTTAGACCCTTTAGACTGTTGAGTTAACATTATGAACACTTGATCATCTCAGACATGATCATTTTAACTTGAAAAACTTTTGATCACCTTAGACGTGATCCTTTTAAACAATTGTCGCCTCAGATGTGACCCAATTGTTGTTTGAAAGCACTTGTGGTCATCTCAGACATGACCTTTTAGATGATAAGGTCCCTATCAACTTCCATGACATAGTCCGATACTAACATACTGAATATGACAACTTTGTACAAAAATAAAAGAAATAATACTGAAAACTTAAAAAATTAAGGCAAGTTTTTGTGTTTATGTGAGAGTTAATTCCCAAGATGTAGTTCTAAGGAATAATCATTCTGAGAGAGCAGCCACAATCATTTAAACTATACATGGATCAATTCAAGTTGGAATCATACAGGATATTCAAATCATTCAGGACAAGTTATCAAAAAACACAACTTTGATGCTCTTTCCTTGTTTTTCATCTGGAGTCATTTAGCAAATTTTGGAAATCATAGTAGTAGGCTTAGGTCTCCACACTGATTTGAACTTTCAAGAATTGTAGCCATAGTGATTGTCAGTATACTTGTCCTCTTAATCCATACACGATTTTCAACATAGTTGGTGATCATTTTAAGGTTTGTTCATTTCAACAGCATTTGTGGATCCCACAATCATATGGTAATCAACATTCCTCAGGAGATTTTGAGCGGTCTTGGGGTAGTGTTCAAGAAGAGACTATTCAAGAATTTTCAAAGAGAAGCCAATCCTCATGTCAGTGCCATCGCACAGCAGAGAGCGGCACAAAACAAATGAGTTCTAGAATATATAGGTTATGCTTATCTGTTGGACCAAAAAACCAATGAGCCTGATCAGAAAAACGTCTAAGTCCCACAGACATTACAACTGCTGAAGAAGATCACAACAGCTGCAGACATCAGCTGATTACAAAGTCTGAAACAAAGTCTGAAAGTAAAGTACTGAAGACAAAGTCTGAAAGTAAAAATCTGAAGAACAAAGTCTGAAGAACAAAGACTGAAGACCAAAGTGATCAGTAGTTGTCACACAGCTGAAGTTATCAACTCAGTAGTTGTGATGGTTTCCTTTCAGTACTTGTAATTTACTTTTCAGTAGTTATAGTTTCAGTAGTTTGTTTCCGTAGTTTTATGTTCTTGTACTTAGCATTCTCTGAGATGTAATCAGTAGTAAGAACATTCTCAGTAGTTGCATAGTTTCAGTAGTTTGAATAATTCTGTTAGATGTCACTATCAAGTGACATCAGCAGACGTCATATCTCCTATATAAGGGATGTTGACCTAGTTGTAATGTGTGACATTGAGCCACCACGAAAGCATATGAATGAAGTATCTCTCTTGCAGAATTCTCTTTTTTTTAAACCATTTACTGTTACATTGAATATCAATTGTGTTCTTGTGAATTGTTTAATTCGTTGTTCGAATTCCGCTGCAATACTCTCTAATTAATCAAACTTAGATCACTGATCCTAACAAATGGTATCAGAGCTAGGTTAATCATTGATCGATCTAACAATTGATCATTGGAACTGGTATTCGATATCTAAGTTTGATTGAATTAGCATATTGCAAGAATTGGTTATAGATCATTGAATTTCTGCTGCTTTCGTTTATCTGCTTTGAGTTTTCTCTTGGTTCATATTGAGTTTGTTGTGTTTTGCACTAAATCAGTTAAAACTTAATTGAATTTGGTTGAATATGAGAATGACTACTCCTTCTAATGACCCTCATAATACCGGTTCCTCAACCAAGCCTCCGATGCTGGTTAGGACTGAGTATAACATATGGCAACGAAGAATGCTTCATCACCTGTCTGTTAACAATTCGGTTGTTGGACATCTGTGGTACATGGTCCACACAAGCCTATGGTGAACAATCCGGAAACCAACCAAATGGTTCCGAAGAAGAAGGAACAATACTCAGATGAGGATCGAAAATTGTTTGAGATTGATGCTAAAGCGCATGGAATTCTGGCCATGGCACTGCCGAATGAAATCTATTCTGGGCTTATGCATCATGAAACTGCTCATGACCTCTGGAATGCATTGAAGGAACAATTTGGTGGAACAGATGAGGTCTTAGCAAACAACAGAAATCCTTGCCAACAATATGAGACATTCTCTCATAGGAAGGGTGAGTCACTGACTCAACAGTTTGAGCATTTTTCCTATTGATCTCTGAGCTGAAAATTGTCAAACATGAATACACTAATAGTCAGATGAACAACAGATTCCTCAGATCACTGCCTGAGAGATGGGACAATATACCATTGTCCTATGCTCTGGTGCAAATCTGGATAGTCTATCTCTCACCCAACTCCATGGGAAATGCTTACATTTGAAAGAGAGATAGAGCAGAAAAGGAAACTGGCATCATCAGGAAAGCTCACTGATGACTTTGTACCAGGGAACACTGCCTTGGTTGGTCATGAGTCAGAATATGCTGCATCAGAAAGCAATTATGATGAGCATATAGATTTCTCTCAAACGGATCAGATCATGCATTTGTTAGTGTTGACAGTCAGTCAGGCGTAATAGTGACAATTTGTGTTTCATTATGGATGATTTAAAGGGTATTGCTAATGATGACTTAGAAGAGATTGATATTCTGAGCCAAATGGCGTTGATTAATATCAGATCTCAAAAGTTCTACAAGAGAATGGTAGGAAATTTCCAGGACTCTCTAGCAAAACCAAAGTTGGTTTTGACAAGAGTAAGTTGAGGTGTCACAAATGCCACAGGCTTGGCCACTTTTGCAAGAGAGTGTAGATCATCTGGATCTAACTCCTCTGCACCCTTTATGACTTTTCCAAGCAATAGTCCACAAAACAGAGGGCAACATCCTGCTAGTTCTGGTCATCATTCACAACCTATATCCTGCATATTTTGTCCTCAGGGTCCAATGTCATATCCATATCCCTGCTATTACATGCCACACCCAAATCCGGTTCAAGTTCCTAATGCACAACAACCTCAAGCCTACCTGAGCCTCTACCATCTCAATCACAACCTCATCACAGCTTCTTCACCCCTGGTATTGTTGACTGGAGCAGTTTACCAGATGATCTCTCTGGTAATGAACATTATTTGCTAGTGATGGTCAACATGGTGGTGAACATCCTTTTGGGAATCTAGCTCTCATGGCCCTGGAATCTACTGATAGTTCATGCTCCAATGCATCTTCATCACAGGTAACCCAGGTATCCTCTGAGGCTAAGGCCAAGCTGTTCTGAATCTTGCATAGCTGCATTTATCTCTATTAGAGAGGCAAGTGTAGCTTTAATAAATCAAAATCTAGAGCTTGAGCAAACCCTTTTCAAAAGAAAAGCTGAATATGAGTCTGTCCTTAAGGATAAAGATGATGAGATTTATAAGCTTAAATGCCAATTAAATGATGAAAAGGCTAAGCTAGAGGTCATTCTTGAGAACCATAGAGATCTCAAAGAAAAACTTGCAGTTACCCAAGTTGAGTGTGACCGCTGGGTATCATCCTGCAAGGGATTTGAAATGCTGCTCAGCAAGCAATCTGCTTCAAATGTGAAGTTTGGAATAGGTTACAACCACATTGCACCACCTACAGATTTTACTCCAAAACCAATAGTAAAATCTGAAGGTGAAAGTAATTTCCAAACCACATCATCATGTGCATCATCCTCAAGTGATCACCCAAAATCACAAGATGAAATCAGTGTTGATACCTCAGCAAATCAATTGGCTGATGGGTTAACTACTGATAAGCACATGAAGCTGAGTACTTCAGATGTTGTCCCTCAAAGTACCTCAAGTACTGAAGGGCAAGTCACAACATCTGAAAAGCATTTCAAATCAGCTAAAATAAAAGGATTAACAACTGCTGATAGAGAACAGCTGAAGAACAAGTCTTCAGTTGTTACAGATCCTTCAGTACTAAACAAAAACTGAAAGGAGGAAAGTACTGAAGAGCACACCTTCAGTAGTTTCCACATCAGCAGTTGATCAATCCAAGATGAAGAATAAGCCATGTGAAATATGTGGTAAATTCAATCATCTTTCTGAGGAATGTTGGTACAGAAAGGGTTCCAAACTGAACAGAGATAAGCTCAATAAAATCCAGAAGGATGAAATGAAAAATGAGTTTGAGACTAAGTTTGTACCACAGTCATCCCTTTGTGATAAACCTAAGCCTTCAATAATCCAAAAAGAAGGATAGGGTTTATCATAAAACAGCTGATAGTGCTCCTCATGATAAACATCAGACTAAGTCTGTGAATTTTAAGGAGGAAATGGTGGGTCACAGGAACTCATCAAACACAAGTACTGATATGTCACAAGAGCTGAAAGCTTTAGCTACAAATCAAACACAACTTGTTATGATGGTTCAACATTTGTTGGGGAGAGTTAACCAACTAGATGCACCTGTGATCAAACCACTGAAAAGGCATTCCAAGCCCAAATCCAAGGAATCCATTTCAGCACCATCTCCTTCTTCATCAGCTGTTAATCATAAAAAAACAAGTTATGGTTAAATCTGTTGATGAAAACAGACCCAAAACCAAAAAGGTTTGGGTCTTAAAACCTAACTTGTTATTTATGATGAATGCAGGGTTCTTCAGCATGCCAAAGGAGCATCTGGTATGTAGACAGTGGAGGATCTATGCATATGACTGGGAGCAGTTCTCTTCTTAATGACTACTCTCAAGGAAAGAAGGGATTTGTTTCATTTGGAAATGATGCCAAGGGTACATCATCAGGAAAGGATATGTATCTAATGGAGATATCAGATTTGATGATGTTAACCATGCGGAGAATCTCAAGTATAATTCTGCTGAGTGTCAGTCAGATGTGTGATAAAGGGCATGTTGCACTTTTCACAAGCCAGAACTGCAGGATTCTGTCTTCCCAAGTTCTGAGCTGATTGACAAGGTATTGGATGAACATACTCTCTAAAGGCCAACAGGATTGGAGAGTGTATGCCTTGGATCTGTCAAAGAAGATTGATTTGAAGGGTCATCCTTGCCTGTTCTCCAAAGCCTTTCCTCAGCAATCTAAACTGTGGCATAGAAGGCTGGTCATGTTAATCCAAAAATTTTGAATCAGCTGATCCACAATAGTTTAGTGAGAGGTTACCAATAAAGGAGTTCCACTATGATGAAACCTGCACTGCTTGTTTGAAAGGAAAACAACACAAAGTCTCATTCCTCCTATTGAAGACCTAAGTCCACTGCCTGCTTGCAGTTACTGAACATGGATCTATTGGTCCTATGAGAGTGATGAGCATGGTAAAGAAGAAATACTGTTTGGTAATTGTGGATGATTACTCCATTTGTATGGACTTTCTTCTTGCATTCAAAGGATGAGGTTGCTCAGACGATATAAACTTTGTGTTGTATGTTGAGAAGCAGTATTCCATCAGTCAAGTGATAAGGAGTGATAATGGAACTAATTTAGAAACCATACACTTGATGATTTTTATCTATTAAAAGGAATCAAGAGGTAGTTTAGCATCCCAAGGACTCCAGAACAAAATAGAGTATGTAGAGAAAGAACAAGACCCTAATTGAAGCTGCAAGGTCTATGTTGGCTGACTCTAGTTTGCCATTGACCTTTTGGCTGAAGCTGTTAACACAGCTTGCTATGTGCAGAATAGAGTATTAGTAAATCAGAGGTTGATGAGACTCCATATGAAGTTCTACATCATTTGGCTCCTCTAATTTCATTCTTCAAAACCTTTGGGTGCCTTGTTTCATTCTAAACACAAAGGATCAACTCCACAAATTTGATCCTAAGGTGGATGCAGGGCATTTTGTAGGTTATTCATCCCATGCAGGCTTACAGGGTCTTCACTGCAGAACAAAGTTAGTTGAAGAAACCTTGCATGTGAAATTCAATGAACCCCTAAATAAAATTCCACAAACCTTATGGATTTGTTTGATCTGGACATACTGCAATATGTTCCTTATCAATCTCTAGCTGTTGCAGATCATGTGGATAAATCATCTTCTGCAGCAAGTCTTCCACCTGGTGGTACTAAAGATGATGATAATATCAGTACTCACCTTTTCAAGTTTAGTGACCAACTGCCTGTGTCTGCTAAACTTGATGTTCCTGTAGCTTCTGTAGCTCCATCCACAACAAATGCTGATGAGATTTCTGACTCATCTACATCATTTGACTTGCCATCTAATACTTGGTTTCAAGAATCTGGATCACCATCTGTTGTTGCTGAACTGGCTACAAACACTTGCACTGATCTTATAGTATACCAAGAGCTGAAGGATCACCCCATGTCTCAATCATTGGTGATATCAATGCTGGTGTCTCAACCAGAAGTCAATTGTCTAACTTCTGCTTCTATGCTCTCTTCATCAGTCAGCTAGAGCCAAAGAACTATCATGTTGCTTTGAGAGACAATGGGATGGGTTGAAGCCATGCAGCTTGAGCTACTTCAGTTCAAAAAGCAGCAAGTGTGGGAACTGGTTCCTCTACCCCCAGGTAAGTGTGCAATAGGCACTAAATGGGTGTTTAGGAATAAACTGATAAAATGGGCTTATGTCAAGAACAAGGCTAGACTGGTTGTACAAGGGTTTTCACAAGAAGAAGGTATTGATTATGATGAAACCTTTGCCCCTGTAGCCAGACTAGAGGCAATTAGATTGTTCTTAGCTATGCTGCATTCCACAATCTTAAAGTTTTTCAAATGGATGTCAAAAGTGCATTTTTATATGGTAAAATAAAAGAAGATTTATGTGTGTCAACCACCAGTTTTGAGGACAATAAACATCCTGATTGGGTGTATCAACTTGATAAGGTTCTTTATGGTTGAAGCAAGCTCCTAAAGCCTGGTATGAAACACTTTCAAATTTTCTACTTAACAATAATTTCACTAGAGGTTCCATAGATAAAACTTTGTTTATTAAGAAGGTGGATCAGCATAAGCTACTTGTTTAAATTTATGTTGATGATATTATTTTTGCATCCTCTGATCACCAGTTGTGTGATGATTTTACAAGTCTAATGAAACAAAAGTTTGAAATGAGTGCAATAGGAGAATTACAGTTCTTTCTAGGCTTGCAAATCAAACAAAAGGCTGATGGAACTTTTATCATCAGTCAAAATATACAAAAGATCTTTTGATATGTTTGATTTACAAAATTGTAAGCCCTGTTCTACTCCCATATGCAACACCACACAACTAGATGCAGATCAGAAAGGTAAAGCTGTTGATGAAACACTTTACAGATGTATGATTGGTCCTTGATGTACTTAACAGCTTCTAGACCAGATATCATGTTTGCAACTTGTGTTTGTGCTAGATTTCAGGCTGCTCCTAAAGAGTCTCATTTGATTGCAGTCAAGAGGATCTTTAGATATTTGCAAGGTACACAATCTCTAGGTCTATGGTAGTTTACTGGACACTCTTGCAAATTAGTTGCTTTTTTGATAGTGACTATGCGGGATGTTAGTTAACTAGAAGTCAACTTCTGGTGGATGTCAATTCCTAGGCAACTGTTTGATTTCTTGGCAGAGTAAGAAACAAACATCTGTTGCTACATCCACTGCTGAAGCGAGTACATTGCTGTTGCAAGTTGTACATCTCAGGTACTCTGGCTTCAAAACCATTATTGGATTATGGCATTACAGAGACTAAGACTCCATTATTAATGGATAGTGCTTCAGCTCTGTGCATTGTCAAGAATCCAGTCCAGCACTCTAGGACCAAACATACAGAGATCAGACACCATTTTATTAGGGATTGTTTTGAAAAAGGTTTGATTGATCCAAAGTTTTTGCCTAATGCTGATGAGCTTGCAGATATATTTACTAAGCCTTTGGATAGTTCAACTTTCCAAAACCTTGTGTTAAGGGCTTGGTATGCTGCAGCTATAATAAGTGATAACTACTGATTATCTCAATAAACAAGTACCGATGATCATTAGTAAACATGTCACAAATATGTACTAATTCTGTTAAAAGAAACTGATGCAGTTACAACTACTGATTAGTTATAACTCCTGATGTCAGTAAAAACAAACAAGTACTGATGTCCTATGAAACTACTGAAATCAGCTAAAAAGTCTGATGAGTAAGTGTTGAGGACAGTATGAAACAACTGCAAAGCTAAGAATTGACGAAAACTACTGATGAGAATTTTCACTTCAGTCGTTTCACAAACTGCTGTTTCACTTAAACAGCTGATGACAAAACCATGTCTTCAGTAGTTTCACAACTACTGATGACTAATACCAAGTCCTCAGTTGTTTACAACAGCTGAAGACAAAACCAAGGTTTTCAGTAGTTCACAACTACTGATGACTAAAACCAGTCTTCAGTTGTTTTCAAACGTCTGATAGTTAAAACCAAGTCTTCAGTTGTTTTCATAACAACTGATGCCAACACCAACACTTTCAGTCGTTTTCTTTTCAGCCTTTTCTAACCTATAAATACCTGCACTTATAGCCAAACGTTTCATTAGCCGTTTTCAAACCTTTCTCTCTCAACAATGGCGACCATGAAACTCAAACCCCGACACAACTGTGTTCCCTGCCTTTCGAAATTGGCCTTCTAGAACAAGTTTGACACTGCCATCGATCTTATGGTGGATTCCCTATACAGAACAACCTTTCTTCTGAATCCTACCATATATCCTGACTCCGTATCCCAGTTCTGGACCAACGTCTCTGTAATAACTGGTAAGAATGATAGACAAATCACTCTCTAGTCGTTGGTGAACCAGAAACAGGTGCTCATCACCCCCGACATCATTCACAAAACCCTAAATTTGCATGATGGCACCTATCCTAAAGAATACCTGAAAGGCACCACTGATATGTCTTTTATCCATAACGGGTACGAAGACGACTTAAGTGCTACAACCATACTTAAAAAGCACTTCCATGATGCTGAACGACTTATCTTTCATATGGTGAATGTCTGCTTTGCATCAAAGACATCTTCTTGGGATCAGATGTCTTCCTGATGGCAACAGGTATTGTACTCTATCCTTGAATGCCAAATCTAAATTTTTCTGAGATAGTGTTCATGGAACTAAAGGATCTGGCTCAGAAACCTGTGGCAAACAGATGGATACTTTATCCCAGGTTTCTGATGGCCATAATTTTGAATCAATTACAATCTGATGGCTTTGTTGGTCTTGGAGTCCCTGCTCTAGCTGTTTTAGCTGAGGTATACTCCCGAAATAACTCAGACCCTACTCTTAAGGGACTGCCCGGATGCTAAAACCCAAGCAGAGGGAACCCACAGCCTCCACTTCCAGATCCAAAGTCCCCACTAAACCCAAATCCAAAAAGCCCAAAAAGGCTACTCAGGGAGATGAGTCCCCTGAGGATGCCCCTGTACCACAAACACATGAACTACATACTGGTTATAACCCCCCAGTTATGTCCAAGACTCAACCTGCTGAAGCCGCACAGGTATCCTCTCAACAGGATCCTGTTGCAACCACAATTGGGGATCCCACATTTTTGGAACCTCTCTCAATTAAGAGGGTTACCATTGAAGAGTACCTCTCCCAGGGTGCATTCTGCTTCAGACCAATCTCCACATGCAACCGCCCCTCAAAGCCCAACACTGATCGTTGCTAAAGTGCTGAGTCAGTTGCATTCCTCACCCCCTCCCCAGAAACCACTTACCACTGGGAATACCTCAACCATTGAGGGGGAGGACCAAAATGCTTCTGATAACCCACAGCACAGGGGTTACAATGTTCACTCTCCAAGTGTAGAAACGGAGAATAGAACATCTGGTAAGGCTGCCACTTCTACTGATTCTGCAAATGATCAGGATGAAGTTGGTAACATCCATAAACCTTACCAGAGGCAACTGCCAATGAAGGACATAGTCCTGAGGCAGGAAGTCCCCAGTACCAAGAACAAGGGGCACATGCTTCTACTGATCTACACTCAGAGCATGTACATCCTGATTCAATCAGGAGGTCAGGTGATTCAGCACAGACTGATGATGACCTGGGCTTTTTCTATGATGTATTAGCCCATAATACCATCCTTGAGACTGAGGTGAGCAGACTCAAAGAGTTGTTAGCCAAAATGTCTCAGGATCAAAGTCCATCTGCCTCACAAACCCCACAGATGGCACCTTCCATTGAAGGTTCCCAAACACTGAGCCTACACACGTAACTGAGCCACAGCCACTACTTTTGGCACCACCTCTCAGGGACAGAACCCCTCTGAGCAGATGGTTGCTATCTTTCAAAACTCCTTACCTGTCATCACTCCATCATCACTGACATAGTGCATAAAGCCATTGATGAGAGGATATCCTTAAATCTACAAACCCTCATTGATGATGCTGTTCAAAATCTCTTTCTGCCTTTCAAGCCCCTGCTCCCAATGCAACCAAAAAGGGGGAGACTTCCAAGTCTAAGGCAGTGGAAAGAAAAGAAAAAAAAAGAGTTGATGATGAGAAAGAACCTGCAAAAGAGAAGGAGTGGAGAAAGAACTGATCTCAGAACAGCTGATCACATATAAAAGAAAGAAAAGTGCTGAGTCCAAAGCTGATGAAGATAAATCCTTAGAAGATCTTGTCAAAGATGCTGATGAAGCTCACAGCAGATCCATGGATAACATTATAGATCAGCTCTTTCGACAAGGTCATGACACAGCCACACTAGACACTGAGATCAGAAGGCTGGAAATAGAAGAGATTCAAGCTAGATGGGTCGGTTATAGTGTGTTGGAAAGGGAATAGATTGGAGATAATGATCAGATTCATTACCAAATACCTCGGAAGATCATTGATAGAGATAAAGGCCGGGTCCAGAGACAGTATCTTGGAGATAACCAAGAAAATCTGCTCCTGGAGGCTATAATAAAGGGTTGATCATCGATGCACTGGATGAACAGGTGCAGGGAAGAGAACTGAAATGGCAAGGCTCTCCAAAGCCAAACTCACCACCAAAATGCTAAGTCAGTCTTCTCACACTCCCACTCAAACACAATCCTTATCTCTAAAATCTCCCAAATCTATCCCTAAACCAAGCCACCCACAACTCAACCCATCAAACCTTACCCAGTGATGCACCCAGAAGGAGGAGAAGGGTGTTGAGGGTAGAAGAAGATGAAGAAGAGGATGATGATGATGATAGTCTGCCAATCTTTGTTGTTCTCAAACTCAAATCACCTGAGCACATAAGTCAACAAGTGATTACTCCTGACTTGCAAATGTAGATGGTGAAGGTAAAGATTGAAGAAGCAGAACAGCAGAAACAACATGATGAGAAGTTCTCAAGATAGTTTATAAGGATTTCCCTCGGTCCTAATCCATTCAAGAAATGAAAAAACAGGCTCTGAGGCTGTACACTCTTAGACATACCTTTCAACATCAAAAGAAAGAGTGCGGATCTGGCCAGACCCCAGGGAAAGTTCTAGAATTCATAAGAGAATATACCAAGTAGATATCATGGCCAAGTGAAGAAGACCTTGAATGCTGCAATTACATTGGCCATGGTAGTCTCACCCTGGGAAATCATTGAAGAATTCAAGAGAGCTCACAACTCCAGACAACCCCTCAATCTATTCTTGAGAACAAAATGATCAAGAAGGGGTTGTTATACAAAATACTTGAAGATCTTCAGAAGAGTGAACTCTAGCTATTGCTTGAAGGCTCTCACCCTATGAATTTGCTTACAGAGATAACAGCTATGGAGTTGAAAAATGGAAAGACAGTGAGATACCTGTCTGAGTATTATGGCCAGAGTTCTTCTTCGAGGGAGAAGCAGAAGAACTCACCAAGGAGGAACAGTTGTTCTCCTTGAGGCCTATGCTAGTGAGTCTTATAGACTCGTTCATGGGAATTAGGTGTTCATGGTTGGGATAAGACTCTGTGTTCAATTTCCCCAAAACAGAGTTCCCTTCCATACTTAGCCAATCAAAAGATTAGACCTTTCCCGCCTATGCTTAACTAATTACCTCTGAAGCTGATCAAGAGGTGTTTCTGCCAAGACAAGTGGGATCATCAATAAGTTTAGAGGTTTTGGCTGCATTGGTTCAGGGGGAGTTTGTGGACCAAAAGAACCAATGAGCCTGATCAGAAACCCTCTAAGTCCCACAGACATTAAAACTGCTGAAGAAGATCACAATAGCTGAAGACATCAGCTGATTACAAGGTCTGAAGACAAGACTGAAGACAAGAACTAAAGACAAAGTCTGAAGCTATCAGCTGAAGACAAAGTCTGAAAGTAAAGTACTGAAGATAAAGTCTGAAGCTATCAGCTGAAGACAAAGTCTGAAAGTAAAAGTCTGAAGAACAAAGGTTGCAGAACAAAGACTGAGACCAAAGTGATCAGTAATTGTCACACAGCGAAAGTTATCACCTCAGTAGTTTGTGGTTTTCCTTTCAGTACTTGTAATTTACTTTTCAGTAGTTATAGTTTCAGTAGTTTAGTTTCAGTAGTTTTATGTTTCTTGTACTTAGCATTCTCTGAGATGTAATCAGTAGTTGAGAACATTCTCAGTAGTTTACATAGTTTCAGTAATTTGAATAATTCTGTTAGATGTCACTATCAAGTGACATCAGCAGACGTCACATCTCCTATATAAGGGATGTTTGACCTAGTTGTAAGTGTGACATTGAGCCCCACGAAAGCATATGAATGAAATATCTCTCTTTGCAGAATTCTCTTTTTTATAACCAGTACTGTTACATTGAATATCAATTGTGTTCTTGTTAATTGTTTAATTCGTTTTTCGAATTCCGCTGCAATACTCTCTAATTAATCAAGCTCAGATCACTGATCCTAACATTATCCTTAGGTCAGTGCCACCGCACAATAGGGAGGCACATAATCTATCTTCTTGTTTGAGCAATTTTTCTTCTTTTAGCACAAATCTCACCAACAACCTAGGCTATCAGCTTGATTGTATTTTCATTTTTCATGTGCTTTAGCTCATGCTTTGGTCTTACGCACACTTTTGTGGCGTTTATTTTCTCGTCACTCCTATTGGAATCTTGTTGATTGTGTTAACCAGGGATAAGGTGTTTACCACAGCTAGTCAAACATTTTAGTTTAATCTTGAGATCCCTAAACGGTCTAGTAATCTATTGTGTTGAATCTACCGACATATCAGCTGTGGTCTAGCAACCTCTAGGTCTACTTTCTTTGTGTTACCTTAGTAGTAGCTAGCTCAACTATCATATTTCCTTTTATATTGCTCAGACTACTCAGACTTATACTTGAACTTCACATCTTTTTCAATTTTGATTTTTAAAGTCCCAAATGGTTTGTACCTGTGTACTATCATATTCCACACGTTAAATCGGTATCACATGTACGATCTTATTTATTATCGGCTTGCCTCTCCTTTTCCCTCGTTTTTTTTCATACCTATTCGCCCCCTAAAATACTAAAACCTCTAAGGATTTGCGTTTTAGGATTTTAATGAGCAAGAAACGCACTAAGTGTAATTAACGAACTAACATTAAAAAACAAGAGAATTAACTTAAAGAACACTATAATTTAAGAAATTTTAAAGAAACTAGACGCGACACATCGACTATACATGGTCATCTTCAGGAATGACCTCACTTTTCTTTTAACACCATTGACCTCTAACAGATATAGAAACGGGTTTGTCAAAAGCCTTTGTATAGAGGTCAGCGCGTTGAAAATCAGTGTTTATTTTTATCACATCGATTATTTCTTTTCAAAACAGTCACATATGAAATGATATTTGATTCCGATGTGTTTTGGTCTTAGGATGTTGGACCGGGTTCTTAGTGACTGAAATCGTAGCAGAGTTATCAACAAATATAGGAGTGGAAGTGAAATGCAAACCGTAATCCCGCATTTGCTGTTGAATCCATATGATTTGGGAACAGCAGCTTGCAGCAGCAACGTATTCTGCTTCACGGTTAACAAGGCAACCGAGGTCTGCTTCTTACACTGCCAGGTTACTAATCTTCTCCCAAAGAACTGACACCCTACTGATGTAGACTTGTAGTTCATCTTGCAGCCGCCGTAATCTGAGTCACTTACGCTGTAAGTTCAAAGTCATCATTATGAGGGTACCACACCCAAGTGTGGGGTGCCCTTCAGATAACGAAATATCCTTTTGACCCCAATTAGATGATTCCACCTTAGGCTTTGCCCAATATCGCAAGCATAACATGTCGCATACATGATATTTGGTCTGGAGGCAGTGAGATACATGAAGATCCAATCATCCCGCGGGTACATAGTGGCATCTACCAGATCACCATTCTCATCGGGTGCTACATCATGGTTTGTAGCAAGTGGAGTGCCAGCTGTGGAGGAATTCTCCAGTCAAACCGATTGAGAATATCCCCTACATACTTTGTCTGATGTAGAAGATTCCATTTGGTGTCTGATCCACCTGTAACCCGAGAAAGAACTTCATCTCCCCCATGGCACTCATCTCAAACTCAGCCTTCATTACTGCTTCGAATTCTTTGCATAATTCTACGTTCTTAGAACCCAAGATTATGTCATCTACATAGATCTGTACTAGCAGTAGATCTCCATCTTTTTCTTTGATAAATAGTGTGCAGTCAATGACTCCCCTGCGAAACCGTGTTTCACAAGATGAGTTGTGAGTTTCTCATACCAAGCCCTTGGAGCTTGATGAAGCCAGTATAGAGCCTTGTTGAGTTTGTAGACTCTATCTCGATGATATGGATCTTGAAATCCCTCGGGTTGACTGACATACACTGTTTCTCTGATTTCCCCATGAAGGAATGCACTCTTCATCAAGTTGATAACTTTGATTTCATATAAGATGCATAGGCAAGAAAGAGCGAATGGCTTCCATCCTTGCCATTGGTGCAAATACTTCATTGTAGTCAATACCTTCAACTTGTCGAAAACCCTGAACAACAAGCCAAGCCTTGTTTCTGATAATCACTCCTAATCATCTTTCTTACATTTCAAGACCCATTTGGTGCCAATGACTTTAGCACCTTTAGGTCTATCCACTAGTGTCCATACACCTAACTTCTTAAACTGAAGAAGTTCTTCCTGCATGGCACTAACCCAAGCCTCATCATTTAGTGCTTCACTAACATACTTTGGCTCAAACTGAGACACAAGCATGGTATGCACCGTCGTGAAGGTATCCTTTTTCCATCATAGAGGCATAATCAGCGGAGTACAGGTGATTTCTAGTCTAAACCCCTGATCTCACATCTCCTATAATATTATCCAAAGGATGATAGACGTTTATCAGTGAGCCAGGGGTTGTCGGAACAACCACCTCAGAGTCAAGATTATGACCATTTGGTTCTGGATCTGAGGCGATAGGAGTATGAGGTTTAGAAAGTTCAGAAACATCACTAGCTGATGCTTGTGAACTTGTGGTA
The DNA here is from genome assembly GCA_025506515.1 of Flaveria trinervia. Taxonomy (NCBI): domain Eukaryota; kingdom Viridiplantae; phylum Streptophyta; class Magnoliopsida; order Asterales; family Asteraceae; genus Flaveria; species Flaveria trinervia. The sequence continues at coordinate 46,593,231 of CM046458.1, read as the reverse complement.
GTCGGAACCTGTACATCCTGGTTGATCTGATCATTTTCTTCATTTCTTCATCAGAGGTGTGGTCACTCACATCAACTGCTCCCCTGAGTTGGTAGGATCATGACTTGTTGAATCTTGAGACGGTGTGTTCAAGACATCGTACATCATCTTGTTTGCCAACTAGTCTTCTGAAGAAGAAAGAGATATGTTAAAGGACTTGAAGAATCATCATAGTCGAAGAAGTAAGTAGGCCCTTTTGCAGCAGCCGGTGTGAATATCTCTGAACATCAACATTACACCACACCTCTACTTGACCCGTTGATTGTTTAAACTCTCTTGTTCGGTACTGTATCCTAAGAACATCCCTTCATCAACCTTTTCACTAAATTTCCCTCCTGAGTCTTTTCAGCAGGTGCACGGAGCGCCAAACGGCTCGAGATATTCCAAGTTAGGTTTACGTCACTGTAATAACTCATAGCACGTTTTTCCATGGCGTTTTACTACTCAGAACTTGATTGGGAGTATAACATGCATTTGCCACTGCTTCATTCCAAAACTGGATAAGTAGTTTCGAGTCTGCCAGCATTGTCTATGCCGTCTCTATCAAGCTACGGTTCTTCCGTTCAGCAATGCCGTTCATCTGATGGGTATAAGTCGAGGTAAATTGATGCACAATTCCCTTTTCCTTGCAATAGTCCTCCGTCCTCTGATTCTTGAACTCGGTTCCGTTGTCTGAGCGCACCTGTCTTACCTTCAGCTTGTATAGAGATTCCAATGTAGTTACCAATTCCTTGAAGGATTCAAATGTTTTTGATTTAGGATTTCAGAAACATTACCCAAGAGAACCTTGAGTAGTCATCAGTAACTACATAGCAATACAAGTCGCCTGTGATGTTCTTGTACTGACTAGACCAAACAGATCCATGTGAAGGAGCTCAAGTGGAAGTTCTATAGAATGACTTTTCTTTTCCTTATGAGCTTCTCATCGTCTGTTTACCCTTTTTGCATGCAACACAGAAATCCGGGAGTTGGAAGTTTTTAACATTTACTCCCCTCACAAGATCATTTGGATCAAGTGATTCATTTTCCTCGATTTATGTGACCCATTCTCCTATGCCAGGAGATGGAGTCCTTCTTAGTAGCTTTGGACAAGAAACATTAAACTCCACTATCCGTTGTGGATGCTTTTGATAGATCCAGACATAAAGATCATTATATCTTGAAGCTGACATAAGGATCTGGTCCTCCGGATCATGTATCCTTCTTTAGTACGTAGCACTTTTGGTTGTCAAAACTACTTGAATCCTTCATCACAGATTTGAGAGACAGAAAGCAGGATATTTTGTAATGTTGGAAAAGTTACCTTATCAAACTTAACCTTCTCATTTCCCACTTTTCCTTGGCTGTGATATACCCACCTTTGTTTCCAGCAAATGAAACATGCCCTCCTTTAATTTGTGTAACATTTGATAAGAGAGCTCTGTTCCTGTCATGTGCCTGCACTTCATGAAAACATTAGTTTATGTTAGGAACCCAATCCTTAACTGGCTTGGGTTTCCCTGAGGCATCACATATCACAAACTCAACCCACTGACCCTTTGAGGTGAAGGATTAATGAATTCTGTGTTTCTTATTTTCAGGCACTGAGGAGGATTTTTCTTTCCATAATCCAGATTTGTGTAAGGCCTGTTTGTGATAAACAGACGACTGGCTGATGGGTTGAACTTGGGTTCACAATCCCTTTAGGAGGCGTCACTGAGTTCCTCTTAAAAGATCTAGATGTAGATGCGAAAGTTCAACTTTCTTCCTTGGTGTCTGGTAATAAGGACAATGAGACGCTATGTGACCATACTCTCCATAATTATAGCAGGATCTGCTTTCAACTTTACGTTTATTTGTTTTGGTGGAGATTTATTGTCACACGGTCAACCTTATTGTGTTTGGACTGAGACACTACTTTGTTAGATGTATGAGTTGGTTTTACAAAATAATTGCTTTTCCTGGTTTTACATCTTTAATCTCTTGTTTCCCTGACTGTGACATGATGCACATGATTGATTAGATTTTATAGTCCTTTTAGGTTCTTGTTCGACTTTGTTTGACCTTGACTGTACACTAATCCTTTCGAATTCTTTTTCCATGTTAACACAGTCATCTTTCCTATTGCCTTTGAAGTGGCCTCCTTTTGTATAGGTCGGATTCACTAGATTTACTTACGGAATCCGGATCGCTAACAAGAGGAGTAGACACCACATGATCCTTGATGGGATTATCGTTAATTGGTTTACTTTTGGTGTTCATCAAGGTCTTAGGTGGTGATGGAACTACTTTGTATCCCAGTCCCCTCCTATTATTCTCTCTCTTACTAAGTGTTGGACAATGTGCTTATCCAACTATGCAGTTTTTGTTTTAATGAATTGACTTCTACTTCTAAAACTGTTTTTTCTTTCTTAGTGTGCTCAAGAGAGTTCAGATAGTACCTAATGTCATTTTCTTGATTAAATGCAACTACCTCAGTTTCCCCAAGTTGTTTATTTAATAGGTCGATCTTTTCCTTGTAACTATGCTCTTTGTTTCAATACTCTATTTGTTCTGTGCACAGTTCCAGATCCTTTACTAAGCTATCATTATGATCTAATAGCTTTGTAAATTTTAAATCTATAACTTCTCTAAATTTATTACATTCTAAGCAAACATTACTATTAACAGTTGGTCAGTAGTACTTACCTAGGATGTTGAAGAAGAATCAGCCATGAGTGCTGGCTTGTTTGTCTCTGGTTCTGGTGATTCAGATGATGATGCATTTACAGATTTTTCTTCTTCAGGCAGGTAGTTGACCACATTTGCAGTATCTTCAGAATTTGACATTGCAAGCTCTACTGCTATATCTCCTTCACTTGCAGAATCGTCATCAATACCCTCCACACTAGCTATATTTGACTCTCCTGGTGAGACGAACCGAAAGCTCCAGTCCAGTCCTTCATCTTCATTAGCAATTAAGGCTTTTGGATCCTTACTTGATGAGTCAACATTACTAGCTGTGGACTTGTCTTGACGGTTAAATGACGAGAAGGGATTTCCATTACCTGTCTTCTTTGGTTTTATGCACTCCCTCTTGAAGTGTCCCTTCTCACCGCAGTTGAAACATGTAACCTTTGACTTATCAAACCCAAAGGTTGTATCTTTTGTTGCAACCAGGTTCTGTCCGGTCTTTTTGACAAACTTTTTAGCTCGTCGGATAGCACTTGCCAAAGCCCACATTATGTCCATTCGTTGCAACTCCATTTCATCCACCTGCTCATAATCTTCATCTGCCAGGTGCCAGTTACCTATCTTTCCAGCAATTAATCCATCGTAGGATTGAACCACTGCAGCAAAAAGGTCCATATGTTCTCTTGCCACCTCCACAGTTACATTCCCGAGGTTGTCGGTTTTAAGTTTTGCTGCATTAGCTTCAGGTATCATATATTGGGTGCTAGACGACCCTGACATTTCGGATCCTGAAGTTAAGGTTTGTGCTGGAACTCCTACGCTTGAGATGAAGGCGGTTTGTTGGATACCTTATCATACTTGCCTTTTGGGCTCGATACTTCATCCTAAGCTCTTCTTCTCTCAGTTCAGAATGAAGTCATTTATGTCTAACTTCGAGAGCATTCCATTCTGTCTGAGATTTGAAACAAACGAACCCCATTTTTCTGGTAATCCATCAGCAAAGTTGGATACCTTATCTTCCATCGAAGTAACCACTCCATGAGTGTGCATCTCACTCATCAAGTGGTAGAATCTATCGATCACATCATCAAGGCCTTCTTTTCCCATTGAAGAGAAGTTGTCAAACTCCTTCTTCAATCTTTTGCCTTGATAGCCTTCAGAGAGGCATTCTCGTCATACCTCTTCTCCAACGCATCCCAAAGTTTCTTGGCTTGAGTATACTTCGAATACTGATGGAAAATATCCTTCGATCCAAAGTTTCTTGGCTTGAGTATACTTCGAATACTGATGGAAAATATCCTTCGGAATAGACTGAGTGAGCAAGGCATAGACTTTCTTCTCAGCGTTGTGTTTACCTTCTGTGCATCCAACATGCCACTTAGAGTAAGTTTTACTCCGTCAGCTCCAACTGGCATGCTGTACCCCGACTCTATTTCCTCCCACAAATTTGTATCCACTCCATTTAAGTAGATTTCGAAACGTTGCTTCCATTGTGGGTAGTCGTCTACCGTAATAAGTTTTGGGGGTTTATTGTGAATCCCCACTTCGTTCTCCAACAGCAGTAGATTCTGAATACGCGTATCTCTACTTGCTGTGTATGCTGAAAACTGATCCTCCATTACACTTCACTTTACTATTTAACAAGCTGCTGATGGATGCGAATAAAGGTATGCGATTTGGCTTATTCGGGCGATTGAACAAGTGCGGATGGGTTTAATCGTGCGACTAAGCAAATGCGGATGAGTCAGTCGTCCGAATAAACTAATGCGGTTGAGCAGTCCGAATGAAGATCTCAGTCGTACGAATGAGGATACGAATGAGTTCAATCGTGCGGTTGAAGGATGCGTATGAACTCAGTCGTGCGATTGAGCAAATCGTGCGACTGAACCTGCTGAAGTTTGATAATCCGTAGGTTAAACTTGTTTTGGCCGTAAAAACTCGAATTTTACCAAACCCTAATAGCCGTATGCCGGAAAAACTACACTTTTCAATCAGGAAACGTCCAAGACTCCATTAGACATAAAAAGATTGCGTTTTTGATGCAATAACACAATTTTGTATGAAACGGTTGAATCAACACGTAATTAAGAGCCTATAGCTCTGATACCACTTGTTAGGATCTGGTATTTGACCAAACACCAACTGATTAATGTGTTATACCAAACCAAATAGTGAATCCTATTTGATTGGCGATCCAATCAGTGAGAATGCACGTAAACACAATAACTAATTGAATCTAACGTCAAGAATCGATTGAGAATCGATCTACAACGTTCTATTAACTTGGAGTACGAACTTAGAGGCTTCTGGACTGCTAGGGTATGTCTGGAGTCGAAGTGGATTCAATTCCTATGTTTTCCACGAATTAGGTGGTATTATAGGTTAGGGTTGCTCATTCGGGTGACTGAACCATTAGCAGGGTTCATTCGTACGATTGAGCCATGCGGTTGATCCATTCGCACAACTGAGTGTTCAGTCGTGCGACTGAGTCAGACGCATGAAGTTGTTCAGGCATATGAACTATTTAGGCGCATGGACACTCAGTCGCATGGCCATTGGGACGCATGGCCATTTGGACGCATGACCACTATTGGGGCGCATGGTCCAGTCGGACGCATGAGAACTTCACTTCACCAAGTTTGAGTGTATTCAATCCTATAACATTTTGCATAACACTTCAAACAATCACAAACCTATATAATTAAGTCAATATGTGTTAAACAACTCATTAATGAAATATTAAACATTATAGACACAACCAAACATTTTGTATTTTATTAAGTACCCAATAATTACATAAGTGTAAGACTTATTACATTCAGATCAGGATCTAGGTACATATATGTATCAACACAAATAAACGCCACAAAAGTGTGTGGATGACCACGAAAAGAGCAAAGCATGAAAAAATGAAAATAAATGCAATCAATCTGATAACCTATGTTGTTGGTGCGTTATGTGCAAAAACAATTATGCTCTAACAAGAAGATAGGTTGTGTGCCTCTCTGCTATGTGATGGCACTGACCTAAGGATAAGTATAACCAAGATATTCTAGATTTCATTGTTGTTTGCCGCCTCTCTGCTGTGCGGTGGCACTGACCTAAGGTTTGGCTTCTCTTTGAAAGCTCTAAGAATAGTCTTTTCTTGTCAAAATACACGTAGACCGCTCAAAAATCTCCCGAGGAATGTTGATTACCATATAAGTGTGAGCTCCACAAATGTTGGTTGAAATAACATAACCTATTCTATCACCAATCTGTATCAAAGTCTATGTATGGATTTAAGTGGACAACTATACTGACAATCAGTGTGGCTGCAATTCTTGAAAATCCAAATCAATGTATTCACCTCGTAGTACCAGTATGATTTCATAAAATTGCTAAATGACGCTCAATGAAAACAAGAATCTAGCATCAAATGTTTTTGGAAACACATCCTGAATGATTTAATTACTTGTATGATTCCATAATGAATCGTTTCACTTATGGTCAAAATAACTTGAAGCTGCCTGTTCAATGAAATAAATCTGGTAGATTTCTATCTTAGGATTTCTACTCCACACAAAACACAAAAACATTTTAGTTCTGTTAGTTCAATTTTATTTTGTTTAAATGTGTTTGAGTCAGTTTAGTTGTATCTGTCGACTATGGTGTGGAATTCAATCTGGAATTTAATCACTTAAAAGGGTCACGTCTGAGGTGACCACACATGCTTTCAATGTAAAATGAGTCACGTCTGAGGTGACAATTGTTTTAACAAGATCACGTCTAAGGTGATCAAAAGTTTTCCAAGTTAAATGGATCATGTCTGAGATGACCGTATGCTCAAAATGTTTAATGAATAATTAAAGAGTGTAAAATGTCAAATGGTCATAAAGTAAAAATCATGAGTATGATCTATTCGCACGACTGGACCATGATATGGATCAGTCGCATGATTGGACCATACTTATGCCCTAGACAACCAAATGGAGCATGAGTATGAACCATCCACACGAATGGCTTACAAGATTCAGCCAGTCGCCCGACTGAAACCCATTCGGCCGACTAAATGTGATCGACTGAACCAATCGCACGACTGATGTCTAATCGCCCGAATGAATAGAGCGAATGGGTCCAGTCGCCCCATTGAAATCAGATTCAATATAAATAGGGCCATAGTTGATCGCATAAACTCATCACCCCCCATTCGCCCTGAAATCGCATAAAGTGCCGTTACTCTGCAAAAATTTCTTTAGACCTAATTTGCCACCTTATTTCGACATTCAGACGTTTTCTGGTGCTTTTACAGGTATAATGCGGTGCAACCAAACAAAAATTCTGCCGATTTGAACCCTAACTCATGACTTTTGGCCCTAATCAAGAACCAAAGTTAAAATGGACAAATAGCCTAACTAAACTAAGTAAAATGTTAAAATCAAGGTTAATAGGTGATTAGTAGAGTTATTGCGAGTCGAATGAACCAAAACACGACGTCTAATTTTAAGATTTGGTCGGAATTCAAATTTCAGTCGAACACCAGGATGAACTACAATCGCCCGACTGAGCTGGTCAAATGACTCAGTCGGCCGAATGAATGACATGAATGAGCTTAGTCGGCCGACTGAACCAATCGCAGGCTCAATCACTCGATTGAACTCAATCGCATGAATAGTCACCCGACTGTCTCTAGTCGCATGTTAGGTCAAACGACTGAATCCAGTCGTGTGGTTCAATCGCATGATTGAACCAGACTGATTTCAAACAGGTTAACTTGAATTGATTTTTGTTGTTTGATGATCAAATGTCTATGTGTCTTGTATTACAGATTGATGGCTCATAGATGGACCATCAACCCCAAGCACTATATTTGTGCTCATTTGGATGCTACAACTTGGAATGGTGCCGAGTTTGCTAGGATCATTGCATTCCTAAAGAGATCCCGGATTCACAGAGCTATATCCACACCATGAACTCCCTAGAGGTCTATACAACGGGCCGTCTAGGATGGGGCATTGGTTGATCGTTCACATGAGCCCTACAGTATCCGAGTACTATTTTTGGGCATGATATCGAGGTGACTACTGCTGATATTCGTCAAGTGCTAGATTTAGGTGACGATGTAGATCACCCGACCAGGCTACAACCCTCTGACAGTGAGAGGGTGCTTCCCCAGGATGAAGTATGCTGGGGACATAAATGCAGGTGTGCTGACCAAAAGCAACCTATATCCCTAGTTTAAGTACTTGGCGCATGTGATACTGAAGTGCATGGCATCGAGGAGGGGTGGCTTTGATGACGTCTCAGACCAGATCCAGAATGCCTACGCTGGTACTTAACCACCCCTTCAGTTTCTCTAGTATGAAATTTGACTACCTCATAGAGAACCTTGAGGCTAAGGGCAAGGAGGGCCTCTGCAGGTATCCAAGGTTCTTGCAGATGATTATTGATGAGAAGCTGCCTACCTTGCCCAAGGAAAGCCACGATGTTGTATTGCTTGAGATTATGGATGACATGACCTTGAGCCGCATGAAGGTCTACAGGGGAAGCATGCCAACCCCCCTGTGAAGAGACTCTTCGGGTATCTAGCCCAGGCTAATTACATGGCGCCAGCTAAGCGAAAGTGGCGCCATGAGGACAGTGACTCAGATGTTGAGCAAATTGCTCTTCCATCTGATGACTCCGACGATGACGGTGACACCGGTGGAGACTTTGGGCCCGCTTCTACTAGGGGCCCCACTACCCATGTTACATCTCCACCCTCTACCCATACAGATGCCACCATTGCCAGCTTTGACCAGGATTTTTGTCCTCCTGATGAGGAGGCAGAGATTGATGAGGAGCCTCTGAAAAGGACTATGGGCAGCAGGGTGGTTGCCACAGAGAGAGGTTTGAGGGCGGTTGGTGGATGCCCAAGGTAGTCCGGGTATGCTGCTATTGATTTTGTTGGTACATGTATGTCCCTAGATCATGATATGAATGTAATAGATCTTGTTTGTCTGATTTTGATGAAATGTTTGGAATGATTAATGAAATGATATTGACTGTTTGCTATTTATAATGTTTAATATTTCATTAATGAGTCGATGTTGAATTTGTTAATTAGGTTTGTGGTTTTTGAATTCCTACACATAATGTTATATTAATTAATACATTCAAACTTAACAAAATGAAGTTCTCATGCGAATGGCCCATGCGAATGGACCATACGCATGAATAACTTCATACGAATGACTCAGTCGCACGACTGGACCAGGAGACTGGATCAGTCGTATGATTGTAACATAAGATTGGCTCAGTCGCACGACTGAACACTCAGTCATGCGGATTAACCAACCGCATGGTTCAATCACACGACTAAACCATACTAATGGTTCAGTCGCACGAATGAACAAGACTAACCTATAAATACAACCCAATTGGTGAAAAAACGAGAGCATTCATTGTAATTCGACTCCAGACGTACCCTAGCCATCCAGAAGCCTCCAAGTTGATGCTCCAAGTTCATAGAACGCGGTAGATCGATTCCTAATCAATTCTTAACGTTTGATTCAATACTTTATTGATTCTACGTGCGTTCTCACTGATTGGATCACCAATCAAATAGGATTCCACACTATTTGGTTTGTTTACACGTTAATCATTTGGTATTTCGTTCAAATACAAGATCCTAACAGATTTAGATCCCACATATGCCACGGACTCGCCCAACAGCCAAGGGGGAGCCTTAGTGCCTAGAGGCTCAAGGAAGAAAAGGATGGCACACCCCTATGGCAAGAAGGAGAAAAGACTGAAGTTTACCTTGACCTCATCTACCACCACAGCCACTACCTTAACCACACCTTCTACCTCTACCACCTCACACACCACTACCACACCCACACCACCACTTACCCACATCCCATCCACCATCACTACAGCTCATCCACCACCACCTACATCTATACCACCCACAATACTTACCACCACCACCACCACCACTAGCCACCAAGTGGACCATCATCCCACCCTACATACCACACAGGATTATCTCTACCCTCCATTGGGGTAGAGGAATAGTTTTCAGCACTCAACATATGGTGCTGAAGCTGTTAGCTGCTGAAGAAGAAAAGACTACCCAACTACGTCAGCTTGTGGAGTTAAAGGCTACCCAAGCTCAACAGATCTCCCAGCAAACTAAGAAATTGCCCAACTCCAGGAGCAAAACGTCCACTCAACAAAGAGGATAAAAGAGTTGTAGGCTTCAAACAAGACCATCATGCTCAAGCTCAAGGGCTCAAAGGATGAGCCACTCAAGATAAGAGAAGGAGATGATGATGATGATGATGATGATGGTGAAGATGATGATAGTGATGATGATGAGGCTAGTGATAAGGAGACACAAGGGAAAGGCAGAACAGTGATGATGATGGAAGAAGGAAATGGCAGCTGCATCTACATCAGCTCAAGGTCAAGAGAGACGTACAAAGAGAAATCATGACCAAGGAGCCATATCTTCTGCCCCTCCTACTTGAAAACTGTGTAATTGAATTTTTTTTGTAACACCCGGTTATTCTTAAAAAAGGAAAAGAAAAGTAGAAATGAAGAATAAAGGAAGAAACATCAATAAACCCAAGTTGAGGGGTTAAATGTGCAAAAAGGACAAAAGTACAAATAAGTGGTTAAAGGTGGGCATGGCTGCCCACCCTCATTCCCATAACCTTCTCATCGGGTTTTAGAGAGAGAGAAGAGAAGAGAGCGAGCAGAAAACTCTCGGTTGAAGAAAAAGAAGAAGAAGAAGATTGAATTCAAGGTAAGAATTCAAGGTTTTAAGTGTTCATGCTAGGTTTTGTGTTGGTTATATGCTTATATGTTGTGTGTGTATTTGGTGTGTTTTTAGGTGTTTGAACTCATCTGCAAATGGGGTTAGAAGAAAGAAGAAACACCCAAAGTTGTACCAAGTGAGTTTCTAGACCCCGGTTTTACTTGTTTTTAAACTCTTCGGGGCTTGAAAATGTATTGAAACGATTTTAGAATGATTATGTATGTAATACCGTATGTTATGCAGTTTGATGATGTTCCTTAGGTGTTATTAAGTTGTTCATGTTAGAATAGCCTTGGTAAGCTTAGAACTAATAGGCTTGATGTTTGGGTTCAAAAATCTCCTAGAAACTGCTGAACAGAAGGTTCATACGCCTAACTAAGGCCCATGCGCCTGGAAATGCCTTAGGAATGTTTAAGTGTAACTCATGCGCCTGAATAATGCCCTCATGCGCCTAGAATACCAGTCGGGTGACTAAGTGTAGGGACATGTAGCCTCAATAGTACCCATGTGTTGAATAATCCCATGCGCCGCCTGATACCATGCGTCTAAGTGTCCATGCGTCCGAATGGGTCATACGCCCGAATAGTGTCCATGCGCCTGAATGGTTCATGCGCTAAGTGTTTATTTAAAGAAGCAGTTAAGTATTGGCCTGTGACAGGATCAGCGATCACAAGTTTGATGTATTAGAGTTAAAGGTAGCGGCAATAAGAATAGGAATTAGACAAATTGTGCAAGAAGTCGATGCTTGTATGCATTAAGAGCACATACGGTTATAGCGAGAGAATATATTCTGATTCAAGGAATGTTTATAGATAGGAATGTTTCTAATCAAATCATTATTCATTCACGTCATTCACACTATTACAATAGGTTGTCACTCCTATATAGAGTGCAACAAACACTGCTTGTATCACAGAAAGTGACAACTGGCAGATCTAATACAAAAATAACTACTCTTAACAAAAACTACTGAAATGTTCACAACTACTGAGAACATATCAGAGTGTTAAGTACAAAATATAAAACTACTGAGTAAAAACTACTGAAACTACAACGACTGAAGAACAAGCTCTTCAGTCGTTTTACAAAACTGCTTAAAAACTAAAAACTACTGAAACTAGAAATATAAAACTACTGATATCACAACTACTGAAGAAGTACTCTTCAGCAGTTGTGAACAAACTACTGAGGCTTCAGTACTTGATCTTCAGACTTTGACCTTCAGATGTTTCATCAGCTGATGACTTCAGTAGATATCATCAGCTGATGTCTTCAGTCTTTGTCTTCGGACTTGTACATAGTTGTTGATCTTCAGCACTTGTAAACTCTTCAGCTGTTGTACTTCAGTACTTTGGTTCTTTTCAGCTTCAGCACTTGTGTTCTTCAGCTGTTCAGCTTTAGTACTTGCGTTCTCAGTGTTCAGCTTCAGTACTTGTGTTCTTCAGCTGTTGTACTTCAGCACTTTAGTTTTTCAGCTGTTGAAGTCTTCAGCACTTGATCTTCAGCTGTTGAAGTCTTCAGCACTTGTCAAACTGCTGATGAGCTTTCAGCAGTTGTTGTGATACCATGTGGGACTCAGAGGTTTTCTGATCTGGCTCATTGGTCTCTTTTGGTCCAACAAACTCCCCCTGAACCAATGCAGCCAAAACCTCTAAATTATTTCTTATCCCACTTATTGTTGGCAAATGTTGGTCTTTTCCTTCTTGATCAGTAGAAGATGACCCATGTAAGCTCCGGCCTGGGAAGAATCTCAGATATTTGTTTGGCAGGGTATGAATGGGAACTCTGTTTTGGGGAACTGGACACAGAGTTGTTATCCCCTTCATGAGATTTACTTCCCCATAATGAGTCTGTACGACTCTCTTGTGTAGGCCTCAAGGAAGGTGATTTGTTCCTCCATGGTTAGCTCTTCAGCACCTCCTTCAAACAATGATTCAGGCCCATAATACTCAGACAGGTATTTGGCATGTTTCCCATTCTTTAGCTCCACAGTGTTATTATTTGTAAGCAAACTCATCCGGGTGATTACCCTCTAGGAACAACTGGAGCTCATTTTTCCTGACTTCCTCAAGCCTCTTGTAACTAACCCTTTTTCACTATTTTTTTTTCCAGCATTTTCTGAGGGGTTAGATTAGCTTTGTAGGCTTTCTTGAAGTCCTCTAGGATTTCCCAGGGTGAAACTACAAATACCAGAGAGATCACTTCATCTACGATCTTTTTCACCTGGCCATGTATCTCTGAGGTATGTTTTTCTTATGAATTCGTTGAGAGACCCTGGATCAGGCCAAATCCTCACCCTTTCCTTTTGATATTGAAAGGTATGCCTGAGAGTGTAAAGTCTGAGGGCTTGCTTCTTCATATTGATGATAGAAGATGTGGCTGCATAAGCTTTGTCAATTCTCTTAAGCAATTCCTCATCATGCTGTTTATGAAGCTCTTCTTCTTCTAGCTTCACTTTAACCATTTGTCTTTGGACTTCAGGAGTAATTGCTGAGGAGTGACTTGTGGCCTTAGGCAACTGAATCACAGCTGAGAGTGGCAGCCTATCTTCATCATCTTCTTCATCATCTTCTAGCCTCAATACCCTTCTCTTTCTTCAAGGGTATATCATCGGCTATGGGTTTGAGGGTAAGGGAGTTGGTTTGGTGGGTTGTGATTGGGTGGTTTTGTGTGGGAATGTTGACAGGCTATTCTAGCATTCTTGAGGTGAGTGGGCTTTTGATTGCTTGGCTAGCTCAGTCCTGCTCCCAGCACCCGCTTCATTTAAAGCTTCAATAACAAGCCCCTTAGTATATGCTTCAGACGAACAGATCTTGGTGGTGATTGCCAAGATACTGTCCCTGGACCAAGCTTTGATTTCGATCATTGATCTTCCAAGATATTTTGCAATAAATCTAATCATGATCTCAAGCCTTTCTCTTTCTAACACTTCATAACTTGCCCATCTATTCTGGATTCTTCAATCTCTAATCGTCGAATCTCAGAGTCAAGTGTTATTGGTGTCATGGCCTTGCCTAAACAACTGATCAATGATGTTGTCCTTGATCTGCTGGGTTCGGCATCAGCCTCTTATCAGTAGCTCCAAGGCTTTATCTTCAGCAATATGATCATCAGCACCTTTCTTTCGCTTGTAGGTGAGCAGGGTTGCTGTTCTTTCTCCTCCTTTGGGCTTGCTTCGCTTCCTTCTCTTCCTCTGTTCTTTTCCTCTTCTTTCTTTCACTGCAGTACTCTCCCCTTTTTGGATGCATTGGTGGAAGGGGTTTGTACCGCAGAAAGAGTCTTTTGTATAGCAGCATCATCAAGGGCTGTAAAGTTGAGGAAGCCTCTCATCAATGGCTTTGTAGTCACAATATCAGTGATTATGGGTGTGATGAGAGGGAGGGAATTTTGAAGTACAACACCTATTTGCTCAGGAGGGTTCTGTTCCTGAGAAATAGGCCTGAAGCAGAGGCAGGTGGTTGAGTTTGGAGTGGCTCAGTGTTTGGGGAACCTTCAACTGAAGGTGCCATCTATGGGTTGGTGGAGGCAGATGGTCTTTCTCCTTGTGAAAGTTGGTCAAGTAGGTTTTGAAGCCTACTGACTTTCTCATCAAGGATTGTGTTCTGGGCAAAGAACATCGTAGAAAAAGCCCAGGTCATCATCAGCCAAACTGAATCATCTGACCTCCTACTTAGAGCAGGATTACATGCACTGGGTGTAGACCAGTTGGTGCATGTGCCCCTTGTCTTGGTACTGGGGACTTCCAGCCTCAGGACAGTGTCCATCATCAGCTGTTGCCTCTAGTGAGGTCTTAGCAATGTTACCAGCCTCATTCTGATCATGTGCTTAGTCAGAGGAGGTGGCAGCCTCACTAGATATTCTAGCTCCTTGTCTACACCAGGAGATAGTAGTGGTAAACCCCTGTGCTGTGGGTTCTCAAGTGCACTGTGTTCCTCCCCCTCAATTGTAGAGGTATTCCCAGTAGTAAGAGTGGTTTCTGGGAGGGGTGAGGAGTGCAATTGAGTCAGCACTTGTGCAACTATTAAAGTGGGCTGTGAGGGGCGTTGTTTGGGGTGAAGGGATAGAAGCAGTGTGCACCTGGGGAGGTTGGTGCTCTTCAATGGCAATCCCCTCAAGTGAGGAGGATCCTGGATATGTAGGTACCCTGTGTGGTTGCTACAGGCTCATGTTGAGAGGAAGCCTGAGCGCTATGGCTGGAAGAGTCATTGTATCCACTAGGGGGTTTGGACTAGTGGATATATCCTGCGTTTGTGTTGCAGGGGCATCCTCAGGGGACCCCTCATTCCCTGAGTAGCCGTTTTGGGTTTCTTTTTGGTGGGTTTGGTGGGGACTTTTGATTTGGAGGTGGTGGCTGTGGGTTCCAGCTGCGTGGGTTTTCGCAGCTTAGCCATTTTTAGTGTCTGGTCAGAGTTGTGCCGGGAGTATACTTCCGGCAGAACAGCCGTAGCAGGGACTCCCAAGCCAACAAGTCCTCAGCATTAAGCTGGTTTGTAATGATGGCCATTATGAACGTGGATATAGTATCCAATGGTTGGCAGTTAGTTTTTGAGCCATGCCTTGAGCTCCGAAAATATTATTTCTGAAAAGTTTAGTGGTTGTGCTCAAGAATAGAATACATTACCTGCTGCCATTTTTCGACATTTGATCCCAAGACGACGTCTTAGGGGCCAAACATACATTCACCATGTGAAAAAATTAGGCACTCAGCGTCATTAAAGTGTTTCTTCATGATAGTGGAGGCACTGAGATCGCCTTGATATCCATGTTGGGCAAAGGATAGATCTGTGGTGCCCTTCGGATATCCAGCAGGAGAACTAGCATCATTCAGATGAAGAATTTGGCGGATTATTGCAGGAGTGATGACTACTCTTTGTTGTTGACGACCGACTGGAGAGATGGTGTGTTTTCTCCCCAGTGGTAATAGTAACGTTCATCCAAATTGTTGAAGGGATTCGGCATGTAGTAGGATTCAGAAGAAATGCCGTATTGTATGGGACTGAACCATAAGATCGATAGCAGTATCGAACTTAGTCCAGACAGGCGATTTAGTGAGGTAGGCAACACAGTTGTGTCGCGGTTTATTTGCATGGACGCCATTGAGAGGAGGGAAGTTTTGGAGAGGAACGTTAGGCTGAAGAAGATGAAGCATTGAAGGATTAGGTCAGGGGTATATATAGGGTACGGGTAAGAAAACGACTGAAGGATGTGTTGTTAGTCATCAGTAGTTTTAAACGACCGTTGACATGGTATTATCCTTCAGACGTTGAAACAGCTGAAGTCGTGGTTGTTAGGCATCAGAAGTTAGAAAACTACTGAAGACCGTGGTTTTGACTTCAGATGATTGAACCAACTGAGGACTTGGTGTTTGTCATTAGTAGTTATGAAACTACTGAGGACAGTGGTTTTGTCATCAGCTGTTGTAAACAACTGAAGACTTGGAATTAGTCATCAGTAGTTATAAAACTACTGAAGACAGGTTTTGCTTCAGTTGTTTAGAATGAACCAGCAGTTGTAGAACGACTGAAGAGAAAGTTTCTTCAGCTGTTTTCGTCAATTCTTAGCTTGTCAGCTGTTTCATACTGTCCTCAACACATTCATCAGCCTTTTTGGCTGACTTCAGTTGTTTCATAGGACATCAGTACTTATCTGTTTTTACTGATTGCAGTAGTTGTAGCTGCATCAGTAGTTGTAACTACATCAGTAGTTTAGAACAGATGAAGTACTTCAGTACTTGTGAGACATTTAGCCTTCAGTAGTTATAAAAACTGCTGAGGGTAAAAGAGCTCATCAGTACTTATATGTGACATAGTTACTAATGATCATCAGTACTTATTACTAAGATCATCAGTAGTTGTCACTTATTCTAGCTGCAGCATACCAAGCCTTAACACCAGGGTTTTGGAAAGTTGAACTATCCAAAGGCTTAGTAAAAATGTCTGCAAGCTCATCAGCACTAGGCACAAACTTAGGATCAATCAGACCTTTTCAAAACAATCCCTTATAAAATGATGTTGATCTCTATATGTTTGGTCCTAGAGTGCTGGACTGGATTTTTGACAATGCAAAGAGCTGAAGCACTATCCATTAACACTGGAGTCTTAGTCTCTGTAATGCCATAATCCAAAAGTTGTTTTGAAGCCAGAGTACCTGAGATGTACAACTTGCAGCAGCAATGTACTCTGCTTCAGCAGTTGATGTAGCAACTGAGGTCTGTTTCTTGCTCTGCCAAGAAATCAAGCAGTTGCCTAGGAATTGACATCCACAGAAGTTGATTTCCTGGTCAACTTACACCCTGCATAGTCACTGTCAGAAAAAGCAACTAATTTACCAGAATGTCCAGTAGAATACCATAAACCTAGAGATGGAGTGCCTTGCAGATATCTAAAGATCCTCTTGACTGCAATCAAATGAGACTCTTTAGGTGCAGCCTGAAATCTAGCACAAACACATGTAGCAAACATAATATCTGGTCTAGAAGCTGTTAAATACATCAAGGACCCAATCATACATATGTGAAGTGTTTCATCAACCACTTTACCTTTCTGATCGGTATCCAGTGTGTGGTGCTGCACATGGGGGTAGAACAGGGCTTACAGTTTTGTAAATCAAACTTTTGCAAAAGATTTTTGTGTATTTGGACTGATGAATGAAAATTCCATCAGCCTTTGTTTGATTTAACCCCAGAAAGAACTGTAATTCTCCCATGGCACTCATTTCAAACTTCTGTTGCATCAACTTGTAAAGGCATCACACAACTTTGGATCAGAGGATGCAAATATGATATCATCTACATAAATTGAACAAGTAGATTATGCTGCCCAGCTTTCTTAATGAATAAAGTCTTATCTATGGAGCCTCTAGTGAAATTATTTTCAGAAGAAAGTTGATAATGTCTCATACCAGGCTCTAGGAGCTTGTTTTAACCCATAAAGAGCCTTATCAAGCTTATACACCAAATTAGGATGTTTATTGTCCTCAAAGCCTGGAGGTGACATACATAAACCTCTTCTTAATTTTCCATACAAAAATGCACTTTTGACATCCATTTGAAAAACTTTAAGGTTTTGATAAGCAGCATAAGCTAAAAACAATTGAATTGCTTCCAGTCTGGCTACAGGGGCAAAGGTTTCATCATAATCAATACCTTCTTCTTGTGCAAACCCCTGAACAACCAGTCTGGCCTTGTTCTTAACAATAATCCCATTTTCATCAGTTTTGTTCCTAAACACCCATTTAGTGCCTATTGCACACTTACCTGGAGGTAGAGGAACCAGTTCCCACACTTGCTGTTTCTTGAACGAAGAAGCTCAAGCTGCATGGCATCAACCCATCCATTGTCCTTTAAAGCAATGTGATAATTCTTTGGCTCTTGCTGACTGATGAAGAGAGCATAGAAGCAAAAATTGACAATTGACTCTTGTTGATAACTCAGCAGTGATATCACCAATGATTTGAGACATAGGGTGATTCTTCAGATCTTGATACACAATGAGATCTGTGCAAGTGTTTGTAGCAGGCTCAGCAGTAACAGATGGTGTGAATCATTTCCTTGAAACCAATCAGTGGATGGTAGTTCAAAGGAAGTTGAATTCGAGAGATATCATCAGCATTGTTGTGGATGGTGCTACTGGAGCTACAGGAACATCAGGTCTAGCTGAATCAGGCAGCTGATCACTAAAACTGAAGAGGTGAGTACTGCAATCATCATCATCATCAGCAGTACCACCAGTGGTGTGTTGAGGAGACAACAGGAGTTTGATAGGGAACATATTGCAGTATGTCCAAATCAAATAACTCCACAGGGCTTTGTGGAATCTTGTCCTTTGGAGATTCATTGAACTTAACATGTAAAGTTTCTTCAACCATCTTTGTTCTACAGTTGAAGACTCTGTATGCCTTGCAAGTAGATGAATAACCAACAAAATACCCTGCATCCACCTTGGGATCAAACTTATGGAGTTGATCCTTTGTGTTGAGAATAAAACAGGGACACCCAAATGCTTTGAAAAATGAAATCAGAGGAGCAAGTGATGAAGAACTTCATATGGAGTCTTCATCAACCTCTGATTTACTAAAACTCTATTTTGCACATAGCAAGCTGTGTTGACAGCTTCAGCCAAAAGGTCAGTGGCAAACCTGAGTCAGCCAGCATGGACCTTGCAGCTCAATGAGAGTCCTGTTCTTTCTCTCCAACTCCATTTTGTTCTGGAGTCCTGGGATGCTAAACTGCCTTTTGATCCCCTTGGAAAGATAGAAGTAATCAAGTGTATGATTTTTGAACTCAGTTCCATTGTCACTCCTAATACACTTGACTGGAAGGAATACTGCTTCTCAATATACAACACAAAGTGAATAATCTTCTGAGCAGCCTCATCCTTTGAATGTAGAAAGAAAGTCCATACAAATCTGGAGTAATCATCCACAATTACCAGACAGTATTTCTTCTTTGCCATGCTCATTACTCTCACAGGACCAAATAGATCCATATGCAGTAATTGCAAGTAGGCAGTGGACTTAGGCACTTCAATAGGAGGGAATGAGACTTTGTGCTGTTTTCCTTTAAACAAGCAGTGCAGGTTTCATCACAGTGGAACTTCTTTATTGGTAAGCCTCTAACTAAACTATTGTGGGTAAGCTGATTCATGGTTTTTGAGATTAACATGACAAGCCTTCTGTGCCACAGTTTAGATTCTTGAGAAGAGGCTTTGGAAAATAGGCAAGGATTGCCTTTGAGATCTATTTTCTTGGAAAGATCTAAGGCATATACTCTTCATGTCCTGTTGGCTCTCAGGAGAGTGTGATCATCCAACACCTTGTCAATCAAGTGCAAAACTTTGGATGACAGAATCCTACAGTTTTGACTGGTGAAAAGAGCAACATGGCCTTTATCACACATTTGACTGACACTCAAGAAGATTGTACTTGAGATTTCCACATGATTAACATCATCAAATTTGATTTCTCCATTGGAGACAAGCCCTTACCAATGATGTAACCCCTAGCATCATTGCCAAAAGAAACAAATCCCTTCTTTCCTTGAGAGTAGTCATGAAGAAGAGAGCTGTTCCCAGTCATGTGCATAGATCCCCCACTGTCTACATACCAGATGCTACTTTGGCATGTTGAAGAACCCTGCAATAATAAACAATCAGTTAGTTTTAGAGACCAAACCTTTTTGGTTTTGGGCCTGGTCTCATCAATAGATGGTAAACTAACAGGTTTATCTGAAACAACAGCCTGAGAGGAAGAAGATGGTGTAGAAGAGGAGTCCTTTGGCTTGGACCTCCTTTTCTGTGGTTTCAACATAGGAGCATCTAGTTGGTTAACTCTACCCAACAAATATTGAACCATCATAACCAGCTGTGTCTGATTTTGTGACAAAGCTCTCAGCTCATCAGACACATTGCCAGTGGAGTTTGATAAGTTCCTATGTTGCCCCTTCTTCTTCTGAGCATTCTCAGCTGTCACCTGTTTAACCCCTTCCTTTTTGGATTTCTTTGAGGACTTAAGGGTTACAGGATTTGATGTTGCTGATACAAATGTGGTCTCAAACTCAGTTTTCATTTTTACCATCTTCTCATTAATTTCTTCTTTTTGTTTGAGTTTGGAACCTCTTTTGTACCAACAATCATCTGTAAGATGATTGAACAAACCACATACTTCACATGGTTTCTTCTTCATCTTAGGTTGATCATCAACTAAAGAGGGTGAAGCAACTGAAGACTTGTTCTTCAATGCTTGGAAGCATTGTTTGCTTTCTTGACTGCCTCTTTAGTAGACTTCAAACTCTTTCTACTGGCAGTTCTTTCTCTTCAGTACTGACAGCAGTTGAAGTTTGAACTTCAGGTGTTAAATCCTGCTCTCTAGTCCTTTCAGGACCTTTAGAATTAACTCCTGAGTTGATCAACTCATTGATCATGTGAGTTTCAGCATTTGAACCATCAACATCAGCTGATAAGTTCAAAGAGGGCTTGATGCTGACTGCTACTTCTGATTGTACTGTATCAGAAGGTAGATCACATGATGTGATGGATTGGTTACACTCTCACCATCAGATTCTACCTCTGCTCTTGGGGTAAAATCTGTAGGTGGAGCAGTGTGATTGTAACCAATTCCAAACTTCACATTGGAAGCAGATTGCTTACTAAGAAGCATTTCAAAACCTTTGCATGATTGTACCCATCTATCACACTCTACCTGGGTAACTACAAGGGTTTCTTTGAGATCTTTGTACTTCTCTAAAAGTACCCTTCTCTAGCCTTATCATCAATTATTTGGCAATTCAGTTTATAAATCATCATTTTTATCTTAAGCACAGACTCAAACTCAGCTTTGTTTTTGGAAATTATTTGTTCTAGCTCAATGTTCTTATTAATTAGAGCTACATTTGCTTCTCTAATGGAAGCAAATGCTGCTATGCATGGTTCAGAACATAATTTGGCTTTTGCCTCAGAGGATACCTGTGATACCTGAGGTGTAGAGGCATTAGAAAATGAAGTATCAGCAGACTCCAAAGCCATAAGAGCTAGATTCCCAAAAGGACTGTCACCACCATGTTGACCAGCACCTGAGAACAGTTGGTCATGACCAGACATGTCATCTGGTAAACTGCTCCAGTCAACAACTCCTGGGGGTGAAAAAGCTGTGTTGTTGAGGTTGAGTTTGTTGATGAGATGGGATGGCTGAGGTTCTGGTAGTGCATGAGGTTGTGGTGCCATAGGAACTTGAACTTGATTTGACTGTGGCATGTAATAAAAAGGGTACGGATATGGCATTTGACCCTGAGGAACAAAATATGCCGGAGATTGTTGTTGAGGATGATGACTAGAAGTGACAGGATGTTGCCCTCTGTGTTGTTGACTATTGCCAGGAAAAGTCACAAAGGGTGCAGTGGAGTTAGATCCAGTTGATCTACACTCTCTTGCAAAGTGTCCAAGCCTTTGGCATTTGTGACACCTCAACTTGCTCTTGTCAAAACCAACTTTGGTTTTGCCAGAGAGTCCTGGGAATTTTCTTCCAGTTCTTTTATAGAACTTCTGAGATCTGATATTTATCAGGGCCATTTGGCTCAAAATATCCATCTCTTCTAAGTCATCATCAGCAATCCCCTTGAGATCATCCATAATGAAGCATAGATTGTCATTATTACACCCAGTAAACTGACCATCAACACTCAAAAATGCAGAATCAGAAGTGCTTGAAGAGAAATTAATATGCTCATCATACTGGCATTCAGATGAAACATATTCTGACTCATGACCCACCAAGGCAGTGTTGCCTGGTACAAAGTCTTCAGCGAGCTTTCCAATGAAGACAGCTTTCTCTTCTGTTCTATCTCTCTCTCAAACGTGAGCAGTTTCCCATGGAGTTGGGGGAGTGATAGTTTGTCCAAACTTGCACTAGAGCGTAGGACAATAGCATATGTGTCCCATCTCTCAGGCAGTGATCTGAGAAATCTGTTATTCATCTGGATATTAGTGTACTCAAGTTTGACCATTTTTAATTCAGAGATCAAACAAGAGAACCGCTGATATTGTTGAGTCAGTGTCTCACCCTTTCTATGAGAAAATGTCTCATTTGTTGGGCGAGGATTCTCTATTATTTGCCAAGACCTCATCTGTTCCTCCAAATTGTTCTTTCAAGGCATTCCAGAGGTCATGGGCAGTTTCATGATGCATTAGCCCCAGAATAGATTTCATTTGGCAATGCCATGGCCAGAATTCCATGGGCTTTTGCATCAATTTCAAGCAACTTCTTATCCTCATCTGAGTATTGATCCCTCCTCTTCGGAACCATTTGATTGGTTTCGGGTTATTCACCATAGGCTTGTGTGGACCATGTACCACTGATGTCCAACAACTGCGCTGTTACAGACAGGTGATGGAGCATTCGTCTTTGCCATATGTTATACTCATTCCTAACCAGCATTGGTGGCTGGTTGAGGAACCAGTATTGTGAGGATCATTGGAGGGAGTAGTCATTTTCAGTTCAGAAACAATTAATTCAAGTTTTTTTTGAAAAACTTTACACAGACCGCAACAAACTCAATGAAAACCAAGAAAAGATCTCAGGATGAATGACCAGAAATACAGAAAATTCAATCTCTATAACCGTTTCTTGCAAAAACAAAAGCTAATTCAATCAAACTTAGATCTTGAATAGCAGTTTTCATGATCAATTATTATCGATCTATGATTAACCTGCTCTGATACCATTTGACAGGATCAGCGATCACAAGTTTGATGTATTAGAGTTCAAGGCAGCGGAATAAGAATAGGAATTAGACAAATTGTAGCAAGAAGTCGATGCGTGTATGCATTAAGAGCACATACGGTTATAGCGAGAGAATATATTTCTGATTCAAGGATGTTTTATAGATATGGAATGTTTCTAATCAATCATTCATTCATTCACGTCATTCACACTATTACAATAGGTTGTCACTCCTTATATAGAGTGCAACAAACACTGCTGTTATCACAGAAAGTGACAACTGGCAGATCTAATACAAAAATAACTAACTCTTAACAAACTACTGAAATGTTCACAACTACTGAGAACATATCAGGGTGTTAAGTACAAAATATAAAACTGATTAGAAACTACTGAACTACAACGACTGAAGAACAAGCTTTTCAGTCGTTTTACAAAACTGCTGAAACATAAAACTACTGAAACTAGAATATAAAACTACTGATATCACAACTACTGAAGAAGTACTCTTCAGCAGTTGTGACAAACTACTGAGGCTTCAGTACTTGATCTTCAGACTTTGACCTTCAGATGTTTCATCAGCTGATGACTTAAGTAGATATCATCAGCTGATGTCTTCAGTCTTTGTCTTCGGACTTTGTATATCAGTTGTTGATCTTCAGCACTTAAACTCTTCAGCTGTTGTACTTCAGTACTTTGGTCTTTCAGCTTCAGCACTTGTGTTCTTCAGCTGTTCAGCTTCAGTACTTGCGTTCTTCAGCTGTTCAAGTTCAGTACTTATGTTCTTCAGCAGTTGTACTTCAGCACTTTAGTTTTTCAGCTATTGAAGTCTTCAGCACTTGATCTTCAGCTGTTGAAGTCTTCAGCACTTGTCAAACTGCTGATGAAGCTTTCAGCAGTTGTTGTGATACCATGTGGGACTTAGAGGTTTTCTGATCTTGGCTCATTGGTTCTTTTGGTCCAACAGCCTGATGCGCCTGTATAGTGATGAAGCACCCAAACAGGGCCCATGCGCCCAAATAGTGTCAAATCGCCTAAACACTTAGAAATTATTACAGAACTTTTGGGAGTCTGTGCTTTTATGGTTTGACCGAGGTTTTAGTAGGGTTATTAATGATGGGTTTCATGCATGATTATGATTGTTCCTTATTATTATTATTATCATAATATTATTACTATTAGTATGTGACTTTACGTGGTGTGCTTATAATCGTAACGTAAAGTATTACTAATAATAAAGTGAAAGAGCAATGAAGAAGAGAAGTGGAACTTAATTAAAATGTTAACAAGTCTTTCAAGCTTACAAGAGGTACACGACCATGAGGTCGTCAGCTCAACTGTGAGGCAGGTTAGCTACCTTCAGATGCACACGGGGCTAGTAAATTGAGACTGGCGGACCTTTGTAGCATACCCTAGGTGTCTGGGCCCTTGTATACAGTATGTAGAGCCCCTTGTGGGAAAAGAGGGCCCAACACCATTTCCCCCGCGCATATAGTTTAGGGTATTGTTCATTGGTCCACATAGACAGTGAAAGATAAATATAAAAGAGTACAGAGTAATCAAGGCATACAGTAAAGAGATAAAGCATTACCTGATTGTATAGTTAATACGTGCTCACGTATAAGAGATGAAGTTTTCATAAAAAGAGTATATATATATATATACCTACAGAAAGTATTTTATTACTTTAAAACTAGAACTCACTCAGCAACGCTGACTTTTATGCATTTTAAGTTGGCAGGTAAATATTGCTGAGGATAGCACGAGGGTGAAGCTACTCAACAGGGAAAGACTGACATCCATTCATACTTATTATTGCTCTTGTTTTGTAATGCAATTAAACAATTCTTTTGTATTCGGTTAAACAATTGTGTATTGCTCAACAACAATGTTTTAATGAAATGAATGGTTTTTGTTTAAAATGATTTTGTTGCTTAAGTTTGTAAATTTATAACGTTAATGTATTTAATGCTGTGAATGACTAACTGTAAGGTCTCCAGGAACGGGGCCTTACAAGTTGGTATCAGAGCCAAAGTTTAAGAGATTGGGTTAAATAAATTTTTAAAACCTAAACTTAAACTGAAAATAGGACAATTGGAGGGATGTCAGCCCGAGTAGCTACGTGCCATCAGGTATGTCTTTTCGTAATGTTAGCCAATTTATGTGTGCATGTTAGGTAGTGTATGTGTTGTTTGTAGATTTAAATACTGATAGTCAGGATAGGAAATGCTTGGGGTAGAAGAGTAAAGTAAGTGGCTAATCACAACTAGTCACTGTAATTAGGGACTTATTGTACTTGACATAAATTGAGTTGTTACCTTGAATGACCACGTAGACGGAAATCTTCCAAGACTCCTAGAGGCAGAGGCCGTCCACGTGTGACTAGGAGTAGAGCTAAGGTTCCTGAGACGACCCATGAGAACCCTGAGGTTCATGGCCAGAGTGAAGAGAATGAGAATGCTAGCTTGAATGCCTCAGCTAGGGAGGCGATTGCCGATGAAGTACACCAGGTCATCCAGACAGTCTTACCGTCTGTGGTGACTGAAGTCATCAGGGCTGTGAGAAGCGAGGAAGGGAAGGAGAAGGAGAATAGAAAGGGATCAACGGGCAAGGGAAGCAGAAGGCAGGAGGAACAACCAGAGCTTGAGACTGTGTGTCCGATGAGGAGGAGGATGATGTAGTGGGGGTAGCGACCAGAGGGTGCAGTTATAGGGCGTTCCAAAGGTGTAAGCTCTCGAATTTTGATGGCAATAGCAATGCTGCTGCCGCTCACCGCTGGGTGAGGGAAATGGAGGCAGTCTTGGAGATCAGCGAGTGCCGCGAGGACCAAAAGATGAAGTTCACGACTCACTCTTTCGTTGATTCAGCGCTGTGTTGGTGGGACAATATTGTCCAAGCTGAGGGTGCCAGAGCCATCAGGAAAATGCGATGAAAGGAGTTTAAGCAGTTGGTGATCGAGGAATTCTGTCCTCACAGGGAACTCGATAAAATCGAGAGGGAGTTGTTGCAACTTGAAGCGTGAACCATGACCCACCAGCAGTACACCACTAAATTTAACGAGATGGCGAGGCTGGTGCCGGATCAGGTAACACCGGTGTCAAGGAAGATCAAGAGGTACATCCAGGGACTGCAGGCTGACATTCAAAGGCACCTGATTGCTGCTCCGCTAGGTACCTTTCGATCGGTGGTGGATTTGGCAGGTAGATTGTATGATGAGCGAGAGGAGACTGTGGTGGAGGTGAAGAAGATGAGTGGGGATGGTAAGAACTGGAATGGGAAGAGGTTTGGACATGGTGGTTCACTCCAAACAACAAGAAGATGAAGGTGTACAACCATGGGTGTCGTCGAAATCAGGGCAGAATAAGTGTGGTAGTTGTGGAAGGGATCATACCGGTGAGTGCAGGATGGGAATGAATGTATGCTTCAGATGTGGCAAGCCTGGCCACATCGCTAGAGACTGTAGGGTGCTGAAGTGTTACAACTGTGGAGGGGAGGGCCATGCGACCAAAGACTGTAAGAAGCCGAGGGCGGAGAGCTCTAGAGAAAAGAAGAAGACGGAGGAAGGAGGGCAGAGGGCAGGTGCTAGAGCTTACACCATTACCCAAGAGGAAGCCAGAGCTGATCCCGATGTCATGTTAGGTATGTTTCTAGTAAACCAAACTTGTGCCTATGTATTGTTTGATTCTGGTGCTAGTAGGAGTTTTATTTCCACTACTTTCTGTGCTAAGTTGCCTATTAGTAGTAGAAATGTCAGTGAACCATTTGATGTAGAAACCGCTATTAGCAAATCCACGAGAATTACTAATATGATAGAGGACTGTGCTATAGAACTAGAAGGTCATAGGTTTGCTGCTAGGTTACACATGATGCCCTTAGGTGGATTTGATGTAGTTCTAGGGATGGACTGGTTAGCAACCTATGAAGCAAACATCGTATGTCGCAAGAAGATGATTTGATTAGTTGCACCTGATAGGAGTTTGGTTATGATTTATGGAGATCGCGTTACTACAATCCCGAAGATGATTTCGATGGTGGTGGCGGGGAAGTGCATGAAACGTGGATGTAGTGCCTACTTGGCATATGCAAAAGATGTGGATACATCGGTGCGGCAATCATCTGAGGTACTAGTGGTGTGTGACTTTCTGGACGTATTCCCGGAAGACATACCCGGCGTGACACCAGATCGCGAGATTGAGTTCCAAATTGATTTAATACCCAGTGCTCAACCCGTTGCCAAAGCACCATATCGATTAGCTCCGATTGAGATGAAAGAACTCATGAGCAAATTGCAGGAGTTAATGGATAGGGGATTCATTCGACCACGTATCTCTCCGTGGGGTGCTCCGGTATTGTTTGTAAAGAAAAAGAATGGAAATATGCGAATGTGCATCGACTATCGAGAGCTGAACAAGTTGACGGTGAAGAATCGGTACCCATTACCAAGGATTGATGACTTGTTCGATCAGCTCCAAGGTGCCAGTTGGTTCTCGAGAATAGATCTATGACCTGGCTACCATCAATTGAAGGTAAAGGAACAAGACATTCCTAAGACAACTTTCCGTACGTGTTATGGACACTATGAGTTCCTCGTTATGTCTTTTAGTCTAACTAGCGTGCCAGCTGCCTTTATGGATTTGATGAATCAAGTATGCCGGCCGATGTTAGATAGATCAGTGATTGTCTTCATTGATGATATTCTGATCTACTCGAAGAGTGAAGAAGAGCATGTCGGTCACATTTGGGAGGTGTTGGAGACATTAAGAAGGGAGAAGTTGTATGCCAAATTCTCCAAGTGCGTGTTCTGGCTGCACGAAGTTCAATTTTTAGGTCACGTGATAAATCCCGAGGGGATTATGGTAGACCCCGCAAAGGTGGAGGTAGTGATGCAATGGAAGTCTCCAAAGACGCCATCCGAGATTCGTAGTTTCTTGGGGTTGGTGGGATGTTATCGAAGTTCCTTCAGGACTTTTCCATGATCGCTTCTCCACTAACCAAGTTGACCCAAAAGGATATAAAGTTTATATGGGGTCAAGCTCAAGAGAAAGCATTCGAGGAGTTAAAGGCAAGGTTGACTCAAGCTCCTGTCTGTCATTACCAGAAGGAAGCGAGGATTTGGTGGTCTATTCAAATGCTTCCTACTCGGGGTGGGGTGCGTGTTAATGCTGAGAGGGAAGGTTATAGCCTATGCATCCTGACAGTGAAAGTTCATGAGATCAATTATCCCACTCAAGACTTGGAGCTAGCAGGCGTGGTATTTTCACTAAAGATTTTGAGGCACTATCTCTACGGGACAAAGTGCACCATATTCACCGACCACAAAAGCTTGAAGTACTTCTTCAAGCAAAAAGATTTGAATATGAGGCAGAGAAGATGGTTAGAGCTCATAAAAGATTATGATTGCGAGATCCACTATCACCCGGGCAAAGCCAACGTGGCGGCTAATGCCCTTAGCCGAAAGGAGAGGCCCGAGCCATTCGGGTGAAAGCATATCAACTGATCATGATCTCTGATGTGATGAAGCAAGTCAAAGAGTTTCAAGATGAGGCACTTAAAGAAGGTCATCTTAACTCGGAAAGAACGAGTGGTCTGGTTGGGGAATTGGGTGTGAAAACAAACTTGATGTTAAAACTTGATTTGGACGGGTGTGGATTCCTCGTTTTGGGGATCTATGTGTGAAGATTATGGATGAAGCTCACAAGACTCGATACCCATTCATCCTGGTGCCACGAAAATTTATCAAGATATGAAGAAAGATTATTGGTGGCCGGGTATGAAGCGGGAGGTGGTAGGGTATGTGAGTAAGTGCCTTACTTGCTTACAGGTGAAGGCCGAACATCAGAAGGTGTATGGGAAGATCCAACCTTTGGATATACTGGAATGGAAGTGGGAGCACATCACCATAGATTTCATTACGAAGCTACCGTGTACTCCGAAAGGGTACAATGCCATATGGGTGATTGTTGACCGTCTAACGAAGAGTGCTCACATCCTACTGATCCGCGAGACATATTCATCTGAGAGGTTGGCAGATCTATTCATCAAGGAAATTGTAACTCGTCACGGTGTGCCTGTGTCTATTGTATCTGATCGAGACACCAGGTTTACATCTACATTTTGGAAGAAATTCCACGACGCCATGGGGACGAGGCTACATATTAGCACAACATATCATCCCCAAACTGATAGTCTGTTAGAAAGGATAATTCAGACACCGGAAGACATGCTTCAAGCACGTGTGATTGATTTTGGTGGAAGTTGGATGAACACTTACCATTAGCGGAATTCTCATACAACAACAGCTATCATGCCAGCATTGGCATGCGACCATATGAGATGCTATACAGTAGGAGATGCAGAACACCCATTTGTTGGGTGATATTGGTCAGAAGGAATTGGGAGCGTCGAGGTAATTAAGGCTACGACTGAGAAGCTTGAGAAGATTAAAGCCTTCATGAAGGCAGCCTAGATAGACAAAAGTCGTAAGCTGATAAAGGACGCAGACCGATTGAGTTCCAGGTGGGTGACCGGGTTATGTTGAAGGTCTCACCTCGGAAGGGTATTATCCGGTTCAGGAAGTAGGGCAAGTTGAGCCCAAGGTATAAAGGCCCTTTCCGAATCATTGGTCGAGTAGGAGAAGTGGCCTATAAATTGGAGTTACTAGATGAGTTAAGTGGAATTCACCCGACATTCCATGTATTCATCTGAGAAAGTGCTTAGCTGATGAAGACATGATTGTTCCACTGCAAGACATTGAAGTGGATGAAAGGCTCAATTATGTGAGCAACCAGTGGCAATCATCGATAGAAAGAGAAGAGACTGAGAAATAAAGTGGTTCCTCTTCTGCATGTACAGTGGAACACAGGAAGGGATCCAAATGTACATGGGAGACTAAGGAGGAGATGAGGCAGCATTACCCTCGTCTATTGAAGAACAACTGGTTTGGGGACAAAACTATTTAAGGTGGGTGGACTTGTAACACCCGGTTATTTAAAAAAAAAAAGGAAAAGAAAAGTAAGAAATGAAGAACAAAGGAAGGAAACATCAAAAACCCAAGTTGAGGGGTTAAATGTGTAAAAGGACAAAAGTACAATAACTTGGTGTAAAGGTGGGCATGGCCGCCCACACTCACTTCCCATCACCTTTTCATCGGGTTTTAGAGAGAGAAAGAGAAAGGAAGAGAGCAGAAACTCTCGATTGAAAAAAAAGAAGAAGAAGAAGATTGAATTCAAGGTAAGAATTCAAGGTTTTAAGTGTTCATGCTGGGTTTTTGTCTCGGTTATATGCTTATATGCTTATGTGTTTGTGTGTTCCTGTGTGTGTATTGGTGTGTTCTTAGGTGTTTGAACTCACCTGCAAATGGGTTAGAAGGAAGAAACACCCAAAATTGCACAAGTGAGTTTCTAGACCCTGGTTTTACTTTTTTTGATGGGGTTTGTCATACCAGTTACAAGTTTTTAACCATTTAAACATATGAAACGCAGCGTAATATACTACTTTAAACATGTTAAAGTTTCTAAAAATTACCATTATCATGTGTAAAACAACAAAACCATAGATAAAAGGATCTTTATTATGTGAAAAGCTAGCATACAAAATGAACAAGAACATCCATAGGGTGTTCATAGAAATCTACCTTTCAGGACACAATGTTGTGGATGAAAGGAATGAAGAGGATGATGATGTTCTTGAGTTGCTAGCCTTCAAAGGAGAAGACCTCAAGCTAGTAATACCCACAAGGTCTTCAAACACCTAGCTAGTTAGGAAGCTTGACACCAAAGTTCTACACCAAGGAACCTTCAAAACACGAAATTTTCAGCCTCTTTTGAGCTGAAAATATCCCAAAATAATATGGCCTTGTAGAGAGCTTTTGTTGCTTAAGTGTGTGTGAGAGAAGGTGAGATGATAGAAGAGTGTTCAAGTGAGTAATGTCACTCAAGAACCAGGACAAAAAATGGGTGTTTCAAGGCCAAGGGCTACCGAAATTAGCCCATTTCAAATGGGTTTCCCACCCATTTCAAGTTTTATAAAATTAACTCTTTCAATCCCTTAAATTTATAAAATTAAAACCTATTTTAATTTTATAACATTAACACAATTTTATTTGTCATTATTTAACCAACTTAAATAATGAAACAAATAAATATCTAATGAACAATTATCCATATAATGTTGTTCTATCACAAAAGCAATAATTTATAAAACCCATTTTCTAAATTGGTGTCAATATTTATTTGTATGATTTTATCAACAAACAAATATTTATTGGTGTATGTTGGCTTGTTATTGGGTATGACCCGACTTGGATCATAACGTACTAACCACATCAATCTTGTATGTGTCTTGGGCATACATGATCCAACAATCTCCCACTTGCACAAGACTCATAGAAGATTGATGCAAGCAGTAAATACCGCCTAACAATGGTTTACTACCCTTAATACTCATGACTTTAAAGCTTTTCAATAACATCATCCCCTTCAAGTTCCAAAATTGAAATGATTTAGGTGAATCGATCATCTATCCTTTTGTTACAGATGTCCTGTTAAATCCAAAGACACAGAATGATCATTCCTTGTTGATTTAACTTAATCAGCCTTAGACATCTTGCTCTCAATGAATAAGAGGAACAAATCCCATCTTGACTGCATATGTTTCTCACAATCACCTTGTGTCAGACCTGAACATAGCCTTATAAACTGTCCATTATTTCAGATAGTGAAGAACTAGCTCAAAGTATAACATTTGGTGAATATCAAAACCCAATATGCATCTCAGTTCTGAGGATACCAAATGATATTCGCCTTCACTCAAATTTACTTATATCAATCAAAGAGATTCCATGTAGTAAAATTTGAGACGCGGGTCAGTCCAATATTTGCATCCCACAAATATTTATGAACCTTGGTGGCAACCAATTGCTCTATATTCATACCTTATGAATATCTACCAATCGATGTTCATAATAGTCTTACGTTCATACTTGTTCCCTCAAATATGACCGACTACGGACATTTAGAATAATACATATATTCATGGATATAAACATGCTAAAAGGGAACATAACTCAAATATATAAAAGAGTTAAAATTACAATTGTTCCATACTTTAAATACTAATAGATCAATTCCAATCACTAGAATATCGAAGTCCTAAGGCACAAGTATGACCCTCTTACTTTGCCCTCACAAGGAGCTTCGTGAGTGGATCCGTAATGTTTTGATCTTTATGAACTTTACGAATACATATCTTTACCCTTTTTCAACTCCATCCCTTATGATGTTGAATCTCTGCTCAAGGTGCTTAGTCTTTTGATGAGTACGGGGTTCCTTGATTTGAGCAATCCCATCCACGTAATTACCAAGGATTTTTAGGGGGTCTTGAATGGTAGAGACCACCCCAAGATAAGCAATGGACAAACTTATCCATGTAGCTTCCAAGATGCCAATGAAATGGCTATGTATTCGATTTTATAGTGAACAATGCCACCGTGTCTGCTTTGAACATTTCAAGGATACTTCTCCTCCACTCATAATGGAAGTACACCTGATTGTGATCGAGAATCATCTCGATCGGTTTTGGAAGCCCGCATTCGTGTAACCCTTTACAACGACTTCCTCAACAGATCCGTATATTAGAAACATATCCTTAGTCCTACTAAGGTATTTCAATATACTTTTAACAGCCATCCAATGGTTATTTCTATTGGTATCTACTTTGTCATACATAATAAGCATGAATCGTCCAGTCTAGTGCATATCATCACACAAATGATGGATCCTATAGCAGATGCGTATGGGATATCCTTCATTTGATCTTGCTCATCCTATGAGCTTGGACATTGAGACGTAGTCAAATTTCCCTCTTTGAATAGGTACCATACCTTTCTAAGAGTTTTCCATCTTGAACCTTTTCAAGATTTTCAATATATGCAATTTGGTTTAAATCTATCAACCACCTCGATCTATCTTTATAGATCCTTATTCCAAAATATGGGCGGCTTAAACGAGATCTTATATGGAAAAACATATTCCAGGCAGGTTTTAACACCTTCCATGGTTGGAATACCATTTCCAAATAGTAGTGTGTCATCAACATACAACACTAAGTACAATTATGCTCCCACTAGCTTCATATATACACAACCTTCTCGATGCTTGTTTCAATCCATAGATTTATCACTTTAACTTGTATACTTTATTAGGATGTCGCGGATCAACAAAACCATCATGCTGAACTATATGGACAGTCTCTTCGAGATGTCCATTAAGAAAAGCGGTTTTGACATCCACTTGCCAAAACTCATATTCAGAATATGTAGTTATGGCACATAATATCCTAATCGACTTTAGCATTGCCACGATCGTAAGAGTTTCATCATAATCAACCAATTGAGTTTGATGGAAACCTCATGCTCTAAGTCTTGACTTATAAGTATTCAAGTCTCCATGTATATTTGTTTTCATCTTGAAAACCAACTTGTATCCACCGGTTTGGAGTTAAGTGGAGGGTCAACCAATTCCCAACTTGGTGTGTATACATGGATTGCATCCTTACGTTCATGGCTTCTAGCATTTGTCCCAATCCAAATTGGACATAGCATCTTGGTATATGGTTAGCCTACAGGGGTCAACCACATAGCATCCATTCATGGAACATCCATATCTTTCAGATGGAATACTAACTCTACCAGATTTGTGAACGTTTGTGTGTATTTATCAACCTCTTGATCATCATCAACAACCTCTTGTTGGTAGCTAGTGTCAACCAAAAGTGTACCAACTTGTGGATTTTGATCCTTATCAAGTTCCACAGTTCTATAGTCATTCCTTCCATAAAGACTCGGTTCCAAGAACTTAGCCTTTCGAGTAATAAATACTTTTGCTCCGTTGAGTCAAAGAAACAATATCCCATACAGTCTTTGTGGATTCTCAACTAATATACACCTTTTTTGTCCGGGTCATATTCATAATATGAGCCTCAGAGAGCAATACGAAAACCCAAAATGATAAAGGTGGTAAGCTCATAGCCATAATAAATTGAACCATATCCAAATAGGGTTCAGTTTCTCCTTTATCAGAATGAAGAACATAGATAGTTATGTAGAGTTGATTTTCTACTTCATTATTGAAGATTTTGAAATTTCAAAAGCTTCATACTTATGTGTCATCAAGTGCACATAATAATAGCGACTGTAATGTTGGTAACAGTAATGAAGTATCTTTCACCAATCTTTGTCATTGTCTTAAAAGGACCACATACATCCAAATGTATCATTCCTAATAAGTCTTTTGGTTCACACTTATCAAATGAAACATTTTCATTTGTTTCCAAAAGACCATTCTTTTGAAGTGTTTGGATCCAATTCTTGTCTATGTCACCAAGATGACAATGTCAAAGATAATAAGAACTTAAACCCACTTTAAGTTTCTTAGTGCTTAATGTGTATAATGAGTTATTATAAGACGAATTATCATGAACCAATTCATGGATATCAATAAAAGGGCATATCCTTAAAATGAAATACATCATCCATAAAACTTAATACCATTATTTACAAACTTTAAATCATGATCATATTGTTTTAATAGGAAACATTAATTATGTTCGTAGTCAAACTAGGTGCATACAAAATGTTTTGAGAACAACTTCCAAACCATTTGAAAGTCTCAAAATAGAGTTTCCCTCCTTGAAGCGCACATTTCTTTTGAACCCCTTTGCAACAATTGCAAGTATGAGTCTCACATCCGGTATCCAATACCCATGTGTTTGACGAAATGACATTTAATACAATGTGTGAATCATGAAAATTGTATTTTAGGTTGGCCCAACATCCCTCTTGTCTTTCAACTCCTTGAGATAGGAGGGACAATTCCTTTTTATTATCCTATCTTTCCATACTCAAAGCATGAATCGTTCTCCGTTACCTTAGGCTTCATAAGCTTAGGTTTTTCGAGGTTTCGCTTTAACCTTTGCTTTGATGTATTCCTTTCCTTTGGAAATAATTGCCTTAGGATCGGGATGGCCATTTCTTATAGCCTCCTCATTGATCGAGAGAATAGGTAGAACCTCTCTACCCATCCCTTCCTCGGTTGCTTTGAGCATTGCGTGAAGTTCACCGATGCTCTTGTCCAACCTGTTCATATTACAGTTTATTATGAATGTCTCAAACCTTTAGTTAGGCAATCAAGGATCAAATCTTTGGCCAAAAACTTTGAGACAGGACAGTTAAGCATCTTGAGGCTATCAACGTGGCTTTTCATCTTAAGAATATATAAGATGATATCGACTGGGTTTCTTCCATGTGACATGCATAAAGTGCTTGAACCGTTTCGAAGCAATCTACTGAAGTTTGTTGAAGGAACATTTCCTTCAATTAGATTATTATGTCATATGCCCCATGATGCTCCAAACCCTTTTGGAGTTCGGGAATCGTATTCCCAACATGAGGTAGGAAACTTGCACAAAATCCTTAATGCGCCTAAGCCAATCGTCAAAAAGCCTTAACATCAATAATGTTGGTTGGTGAGATATGGGATTGTCAAGGACATAGGCTTTTACTCATTCTTGAGAACGATTCTCAAGTTTCGAAACTGAGTCCATAAGGTAATTATGGTTAGGACGATCCCTGTCGAGAATAGATCTCAGTGATAGGGAAGGGACGATCGGGGTGGTAGCGTTATAGTTAGCGGTCATCACTACAATAATTGACAAAGTTCATTTTAGTATTTCTGATAAATTTTTTAATCGTAATACCCTTAAATGTCTCATAGACAATTAACAATTAGAATCTAGAATGTAACGTTATATTAAGTGATCGTTAGGTGACATTTATCCCATTATTTAAATTAACAAGGTAGTCAACAGTTGACAATTGCAACCTATTAAAACTTCTAGTCTTATGGGATCGGTTAAACATCATATGTTTAGTCGGCATGCTTAATCCTATCAACACCATTGTACGCCATGCTTCGGTGACCCTAATCACATGGTTTCCAATTCAAGTCGTCCTACTTACACACACGTGTGAGTTTTCACATACAAGCGGTTAGGTGACCTTTATCCCACAAGTACGTTAGACTCACCTCAAAGATACAAGTTCCCTACAAGTGGTTAGGTGACCTTTATCCCACAAATAGTTCCCAAGTGATTCGAGTGTCATGTAAAAGGATGGTGTTAGACTTGTTACCAAAGGGATTTAAGTTTCCATTAATTCTAGACTTTGAAAACTCTATGTACCTTGTAATTGCATGCTTATAAATACTTGGTACCCTATGGTTCTTTTAATAAAACCCATTTTATTATGAAATCATTAATCCTTTTAATAACCATTTATCAACACTTAATGATTAAGATCCATTTTATATTAGCTTGTTAAGATCATTTTTATTAATATTGTTTCATATCCAAATATCACACAATCATTCACAAAATCACAATCAAACAAGCATAATATAAACAACCACATGTGCATAACCATAGCTATTATTGTGACCACACTTGTTTGCCATCACAAGTGTGGTCATTTGGTCTTTCTTAAGGGTTATCAATAACACAAAATTTAGATCGCAATGGACCTCCCACTTGATGTCGCATCCATATGCTTCAAGTCCACTTTGTGTCTTCCTTTTGTGCTTCCTTCCCGAGCATCTTCTTTTACATAATATATATCCTAATATATATTTTCTAGTAAAAGAGAATACTCCTAATCTATTATCACATGCCATGAATAAATAGATAAATTACAAGCACAAAACTTATAACCCAATTGAACGAAATAACCAAAACCAAACATTCAACCAAACGAAAACAACACAAGGTATAAGCTAGGTCATGCACCATCAAATGAACAATCACAAACATCATTCAACAAACAAAATAAACCCCATCAAACTCCAAATTTTCAGCCAACATAAACTGAAAATTAGGGTTTGTTTGTCCAAACAAACAACAACCAAACATGTCAACCAATTGACATTCCTATCTTTCAAAGTTTAATCATAAGCATGAAGATATAACTTTGAAAGACACGGGGTTCATTAAACTAACCAAAATCAGCCTCTGATGAGTTGATAAACATCCTTTAAAACCGATTTTACAAGGATAAAGATGCTAATTTCCACATAACCGGCTCTAGATGCCATTGAAGGGTTTGTCATACCAGTTACAAGTTTTTAACCATTTAAACATATGAAACGCAGCGGAATATACTACATTAAACATGTTAAAGTTTCTGAAAATTACCATTATCATGTGTAAAACAACAAACCCATAGACAAAAGAATCTTTATTATGTGAAAAGCTAGCATACAAAACGAACAAGAACATCCATAGGGTGTTCATAGAAATCTACCTTTTAGGACATAATGTTGTGGATGAAAGGAATGAAGAGGATGATGATGTTCTTGAGTTGCTAGCCTTCAAAGGAGAAGACCTCAAGCTAGTAATACCCACAAGGTCTTCAAACACCTAGCTAGTTAGGAAGCTTGACACCAAAGTTCTACACCAAGGAACCTTCAAAACACGAAATTTTTAGCCTCTTTTGAGTTGAAAAAATACAAAAATAATATGGCCTTGTAGAGAGCTTTTGTGGCTTAAGTGTGTGTGAGAGAAGGTGAGATGATAGAAGAGTGTTCAAGTGAGTAATGTCACTCAAGAACAAGACAAAAAATGGGTGTTTCAAGGCCAAGGGCGGCCGAAATTAGACTATTTCAAATGGGTTTCCCACCCATTTCAAGTTTTATAAAATTAACTCTTTCAATCCCTTAAATTTATAAAACTAAAACCTACTTTAATTTTATAACATTAACACAATTTTATTTGTCATTATTTAACCAACTTAAATAATGAAACAAATAAATATCTCATGAACAAATTATCCATATAATGTTGTTCTATCACAAAAGCAATAATTTAGAAAACTGGTGTCAATATTTATTTGTATGATCTTATCAAGAAACAAATATTTATTGGTCTATGTTTGGCTTGTTATTGGTTATGACCCGACTTGGATCATAACGTACTAACCACATCAATCTTGTATGTGTCTTGGGCATACATGATCCAACAGTTTTAAACTCTTCTTGAGGCTAAAAATGTATTAAAATGATTTTAAAATGTTTATGTATGTATACCCGTATGTATTATGCATGTTTGATAATGTACCTTAGGTGTTGTTAAGTTGTTCATGTATAGAATAGCCTTGGTAAGCTTAGAATCAATAGGCTTGATGTTTGGGTTTGAAAATATCCTAGAAACATGCTGAACAGAAGGTTCATGCGCCTAAATAAGGCCCATGCGCCTGAAATGTGTAAGTGTAATTCATGCGCCTGAACAGTGCCCTCATGCGCCTAGAATATTAGTCGGACGACTAAGTGTAGGGACATGTGCCCTAATAGTACCCATGTGTCTGAATAATCCCATGCGCCTAAGTTTCCATACGCCCGAATAACCCATGCGTCTAAGTGTCCATGCGTCCGAATGGGTCATACGCCCGAATAGTGTCCATGCGCCTGAATGGTTCATGCGCCTAAGTGTTAAAGCAGTATAGTATTGGCCTGATGCGCCTGTATAGTGATGAAGCACCCAAACAGGGCCCATGCGCCCAAATAGTGTCAAATCGCCTAAACACTTAGAATTTATTACAGAATTTTTGGGAGTCTGTGCTTTTAGGGTTTTGACTGAGGTTTGACTAGGGTTTATTAATGATGGGTTCATGCATGATTATGATTGTTGTATGATTGTTCCTTATTATTATTATTATTATCATAATATTATTAGTAGTAGTATGTGACTTTACATGGTGTGCTGATAATTGTAACGTAAAGTATTACTAATAATAAAGTGAAAGAGCAATGAAGAAAAGAAGTGGAACTTAATTAAAATATTAACAAGTCTTGCAAGCTTACAGGAGGTACACGGCCATGAGGTCGTCAGCTCAACTGTGAGGCGGGTTGGCTACCTTCAGATGCACACGGGGCCAGTCAATTGAGACTGGCGGACCTTTGCAGCATACCATAGGTGTCTCGGCCAGCCTTGTATACAGTATGTAGAGCCCCTGTAGGAAAAGAGGGCCAACACCATTTCCCCTATGCACATAGTTTAGGGTATTGTTCATTGGTCCACATAGACAGTGAAAGATAAATATAAAAGAGTACAGAGTAATCAAGGCATACAGTAAAGAGATAAAGCATTACCTGATTGTATAGTTAATACGTGCTCACGTATAAGAGATGAAGTTTTCATAAAAGGAGTATTTTTATATATATACCTACAGAAAGTATTTTATTACTTTTAAAACTAAAACTCACTCAGCAACGCTGACTTTTATGCATTTTCAGTGGCAGGTAAATATTGCTGAGGATGGCACGAGGGTGAAGCTACTCGGCAGGGAAAGACTGATATCCATTCATACTTATTATTGCTGTTGTTTTGTAATGCAGTTAAACAATTCATTTGTATTCGGTTAAACAATTGTGTATTGCTCAACAACAATGTTTTAATGAAATGAATGTTTTTTGTTGAAATGATTCTGCTGCTTAAGTTTGTAAATTTATAACGTTTAATGTATTTAATGCTGTGAGTGACCAACTGTGAGGTCTCCGGGAACGAGGCCTTACAATTTTGGAATAATATTATGTGTTTGAATGTTATTGTATATATATATTTAATGATTAACGTCTTGATTACTTACTGATGTATGATGTGTTTATATGTTTAAATCAAGCAGATCACACATCTTAGCAAGATGAATATGATGTTGCTCCCCTTCAACAGATCAAGTCTTAACTCAAAATGATACTTGATCTACAAGGATAGTCAGGAGGTCTGTGAGTTACACTCCTGAAGAAGGAGAAATAATCCACGACCTTACTTATGAGCAACTTGCTGAGATCTTCAGACTGAATCCCGATGAGATCGTGAAGGATGCTCCTACGATGGACATAGACAATGGCGATGAGCTAAATGACATAGACAAGATAGAGATTGAGGATGTCACGGCCCAACATTATCCAGAGTACGCTGACAAGGAGGGAAATGTAGTCCCTAATCTGGGTGACTCCCTTGTTAGTGATACTTTTGAAACTATGGATAAAATGGAACAGGAGTCGGAGAAGAATAAAGAGCAAACCCAAGCCTCAAACGCTGATGTCAATATCAGAAAGGCTGAATGGGCAGCATGTTTTGCAGAAATTAGAGCCCAGCGCAGTACTCCAAAGTCAAATGTCTACACCAAACTCTATAAAGTGAAGAAACATCACAAGGTGTCAGGCAAAATTATAGCGTGGGCCTATTTTGAAGATCTTAACGTTTATGCTGTTAAAAGAGAGAAGGGGATCGAGTACTTCAGATTCCCACACGATCTGAAGACTCTTTCGAGTTTTGAGCTTAACCAGCTAGCAAAATTGAAGTTGCTATATGATGACCCTCGTAACATGTCAGGCTGGTTTCAAGCAACTTTAAAGGGAGAGTACCACACCCAGTGGGTCAACTTCAAGCCTCAACAAACAACAAGTTATATCAAAAGATCTGAAGTTGATACCATAACTGAGAAGCAAAAAATAGTGCGGAAGTGGAGTCCTCCGCGCAGGATGTCTATAATCCCTCTACGGGAAATGCCACAGGACTTCACTCCACACTTCAAGTGGTGGTACTACGATTGGAGAACATGCGAGGTGGTCATAGTGTTAAACAGAAAATGGTAGTATGGAAACTATTAGGGTGTTTGACCCCATGTGGCTCACTAACTTCTCGACTAATGATGTTTACACCTTATACAATTCGCCACTGTTCTATGACTCGCAGGATATTGTACAAGCTCTCTAATTCCAGAATGTGATACAGCTCTGCTTTGCTTTTGAAATACATGCAGGAGTCACAAGAGAGGAGAAGTACATGAAATATGAGGAGCTTATGAAGAATGTAAGACAATAGATGAAACTAGGTCCAAGGGGGAGTTTGTAGATACATGTGTACCTAGTTTCTGAGCTTAATGTAAAATATCTTTATTTGCTTACACATATGTAATAGAATGGGTACTTAATGAAATACAATGTGTCGTTGTGCTTATAATGTTGAATATTTCATTGCTTAGTATGTAATAACGCTTATTGAACTAACTATATAGGTTTGTGGTTGTTTGAATAGATCTAAGTCAAATAATGATTGTGAAACATATTCAAACTTAATCATATGAAGTTCTCATGCGAATGGTCCATGCTAATGGACCATACGCCTGAATAACTTCATGCTAATGAACCAGTCACATGACTGAACTAGGAGACTGGATTAGTCTCATGATTGTAACTTGAGATTGACTCAGTCGCACGACTGAACACTCAGTCGTGCGAATGGATCAACCACATGACTCAATCGCACGACTGAACCATGCTAATGGTTCAGTCACCCAAACGAAAAACCCTAACCTATAAATACCACTTAAATCATGGAAAAACATAAGACTTTGAAAACCTACATACTAAA
Source organism: Flaveria trinervia (assembly GCA_025506515.1). NCBI lineage: Eukaryota > Viridiplantae > Streptophyta > Magnoliopsida > Asterales > Asteraceae > Flaveria > Flaveria trinervia. Next base: position 46,552,064 of record CM046458.1, on the reverse strand, counting down.
TTGTACCCTAGCCGTCTAGAGATATCTAAGAACTTGTTCCAAGTTCATAGATTGCACTAGATCGATTACCAATCGTTCTTAACGTTTAGATTCAATCTAAAATTGTTTCTACATGTGTTCTCACTGATTGGATTGCCAATCAAATAGGATTCCGCACTATTTGACTTGGTATACACGTATATCAGTTAGTATTTCGTTCAATACACGATCCTAGCATCCCTCATCCAGTCAAGACACTCAGCCAATCTCTACTTTTACTCTTCAATCAACAGCTAGCCAACACACAGACCTTATCTCTCCAATTGCAGAAAAGCAATCCACTGAGAGCTTTCACACAGGGGAAACAGTCTTACTCTCTCAAGCCAGTACTGTTTAACTATCATTATCCAAGACTGAATCTCTTGTCCATTCAAATGATACTAAACTATTTTCACCGGTCATTGTCAATCAGCAGCAACAAAAAACTCATCAAGATGAACCTGTTCAAGCAAAAGAGGGATGCTATAGTTCAGCAAGTGTGGCTCATACTAAGGATCATAAAGATGAATTTGCTGATCAACAAAAAGAAAAGGAAGAAGAAGATAAGTATGAGGAAGTGATTTCCTATAATGAAGTTGGCATCAGTGATGCAGACATACCGGTTAGCAAAAGCTATCTAGTGGCTGAATACAACAAGCTTGTGATAAAGTCTAACTACAGAAAGAAAAGAATTCAAGAGCTGAAAAGGATTGTAAAAGAAAAGGATGTTCAGCTGATGCAGCAAAAAGCAATCATCACAAGATTAAGAGAAGATGCTCAATGCAACAATGAAGTCATTGATGCTCTGTTGAATCTTGTTGAAGAACAAAAAGAATCTATTGCTAATCAAAAGGCTGAAATAGAAAAGCTTGTGATGGAGAGAAACCAAGTTAATAAGACTGTTGAAGAACAACATGCTAAGGTACAAAGAAATAATGAAGAAGTTAAGGGGATGAAGCTGAAAATAAGTGCCATGGAATCTAGATCTGCCACTACATCAGTACAACCAAAAGAACCTGTAACATCCTCTAAGCAACTAATTCTGTATTACAGTAAGAGAAAATATTTAGGCTCTACAAAGAAACTGTTAATCAATGTTAATGATTCACCTAAAAGATGAAGGCATAGATCTTTAGAGCATATCGCTTCAGTGAATGTTTTAACATCAAAGCCAGTTACTGCTGATAAAGCTGAGAGTGATGCTGAATGGAAAGAGCTGACTGAGGAGGATTCTAACAAAGAACGAGAAGAATCAAAGGCTGATGATCTTCTGACAAGAAAAGACATAATGGATGAGAGGCCTGAATCAACTATGTGTATGACCCTAATCAACCATGGGTTTCCATATGACATGGTCGAAAGGATGAATCTGACTAAGATGAAGAACATGCTGAAAGAGTTTGAGCATGCTAGATTCATTATTCAAAATTGTGACTATGAAGCATTTATAACTTTTCAAGCCATTCAAAAAATCAAGAAATATATAGGTCACTATGATACAGCTAAGCTCTCAAAATACAATATGATTTACTGGTTACAAGGACACAACTACAAAGCATATGAACACAAGGAAAGAACAGTAGATGAGCTGAGAAGAATGATGGAACATGTCATGGCAGTGGAACTTGATACTGGAGTTAGATTCAGGACTGAAGCTCTAAAACATGATGCTGATCATTACAACAAATTCCCTACTGAACTAGTAACAGTTGAAAGTACAGCTCAACACAAAGAAAAAGACAAACTTATCAGAGAATCAAGAGCAGTCATACGTGGAAAAGTATGGCCTCTGGGCATAACATTTAGAGAGATTACTGAGCAAAAATCTACACTGATAGAGCTTTATGACCACATCACAACTCCCAGTTCTGGGAAGAAATAGGATTATGGCCTGGAAATATGATTCAGACTGGGATTGTGCAATCATTAAAAGAAAATCTAGAAGAATCCAATACTTCCATAATGTAGAAGCATTACTGAATCTTCCTGAGAGAGATATTAAAGATCTGCAAAGCCTAATCATGTCTAACTATCCAATCCATTCAAGGGGAAGAGATTAGTCTGTGTCTGTGGGAAAGATAAAGACAAAATTCATAGATGATGTGATCAAGGAGGCTAAGAGAGATGATGCTGAGCACAGAAAAAGAATTCAAGGAATCAAACGAACAACATCTAAGCCCTATTCACTTGTAGATGATGAAATGTTAAAAAGAGTTGGATACATCAATGGAAATGCAGAATCTATCAAAAGCTTTAATGGAAATCATATACATCTCCTATAACAGAATGGGGTTATGTTGAGAAAACAAAAGAGCTACTGTTGCTTTGAAATGTTGAAGAAAAAAAAAGCTAATAAGATCAGAATATTTGATCCAGTGGAGATCTAGCTGCTCCACCCAAGCTATACATCATATCTTCATGACAAATTCTTCCTAAAGCTAACTGATGAAAGGGCTCAGAATGACTTATGTCAATATCTGCACATGATTCAAGTTATGGATAAGCTACATGTTAAAGCATACAAGAGAAGAAGGTATAATGCTAGGATGTTGAAAGGAGCTAACATTAAGGAAGTATCAGAACTTAGAATCTCAGAGGAAGATGAGCTGGAAATAGTCAATAATCAATGTGTGGTGGAAACTCTGACTACGGAAGAAGACATTCTGGGATTGAGCTTTGATACTCTTAAAAATATATGTAGAATGGAGATCAAATACAAGTATGATGATCAAAAGGATGCAGTATCTTACTTCAACAAAAGGATGGTGGCAAGATTGAAAGAACTTTCAGTTTTGAAGAGCTTATTACAAGTGTCTAAGCCTAAGGGGGAGTATTGTTAGGTCCAGGATCAATAGATCTAGTCCATTTTTCATAGGCTTAAAACTTGAATTAATATTTGTAATGAATATTTGTAATTCATTATTATGTATGCATTAAATATATAGGTTAACCCATATATGTGTGTTGATTTATGTATGTTTGCAGGTAAAATATTATAATTGGTGAATTTCTGAAATTGACCAACTGTAAGAAACATCTACGGATGAACATTTTGTACTTCTGTAGATATGTTTCTTACAAGTAATATATATCCGAAGATCTTCTGCGGATAAACAACCAACTCTAAGGATGACAGTGAACAAGATTGCTTCGGAAGAACAAGATACCTTCAGAAGAACAAGCCTCCTGCGGAAGAACAAACATCTACGGAAGATCATAGTCCTGTGGAGTCCAAAAACTTGTATTTAATAATACAAGTGTTAGAAGTCAACAATTTAACAAGGCAGTTATGCGAATCCCAAGAGATCCGTGATTTCATAATAGAAACAATTCCAAATCCCAAGAGATCTGGTGCTTCTTTAACAGAAACATTATTGTCTATAAATGTAGATCCTAGGTTTCAAATCAACGATGCCTTCGACGGCAAACATCCAAACAACATTACAACCGCTAAACATCAAATCAAATCATACAAATCAAAACCCTAGCAACAGTCACATCATCAAACAATCAAATCAGTATCATTAATTCATTCATTGTTTATTCGACTATAATCATTAACATGTTTTAATGAAATACGTTTGAATTAATATTTGTCTGATCGTTAATTGTGTTTCATTCATTGCGTTCATCTTATTCTTTAATCATTATTAATATTAAAATTAATACAAACAATTAAACCAAGTTCACTTTGACTTGACGTGAATTAACACTGATAATTCTTGATTGCGATCCTGGATTAACAATATATATATATATATATATATATATATATATATATATGTTTATATATATATATATATATGTTTATATATAGGTTATGTATCAAATGAGAACTCGTTTTTTGTGAAAACTCTAGTAGCCAATCCCAGCCACTAGTTTTCAATAGAAAAATTGTAATTAACATAAACATGTTAAAAAATTATAAATAAAAAATATCATAAATATAAAAAATAAAACCATAAAAATGTTTCTTTCGTTTCCTCTTTCATAAAAAATTATAAAAAATAAAAAAAATCCCGTTTTTATAATAACTTTATTTTAAATATGTGTAATAATGGATTTACACATGTGTAAATCCAGTATTACACATGTGTATAACCAGATTTACACATATGTAATAATAGCTGGATAATTAAAAAAAAGTATATTAATATGTTAGGCATTGAAAAAATATAAAAATACTTAATTAATGGAGAAACTGAAAAAAGCATTATCATGAAACAAGTTTATGATTTTTTTTTCAAAAAAGATGAAATTGGCATGTGACTAAAATGTGTGGATGAATATCTATATATATCTATATATATACATATATATATAATACATATATATATATATATATATATATATTATATATATATATATATATATATATATATATATATATATATATATATATATATATATCTTACATTTAATGACTTTTTTGGCCAAATATTAGTTTCTTAAAGTTAGGTAATTGATTTTAAGTAAGTTTATACCAAAATTTTATAATTTAGTTCTGGGTTATATATTTTTATGTCTTACGTTACCGTTACGGTAAAACCGTATGTTTTTAACAGTTAAGCGTTGATTTCCATATTTTTAGTCTTAGATCCATTAAATATTATTTTAATGACTTTTTATAAGTTTTAATCAGTTAAAGATGTATTACAAGTTCTTCTTAGGTGAAAGTCCACATTTTAAGTTTAACCCGTTAAAACGCGTGTTTACCTGAAATTGACTGTTCAAAAACTCGTTTAACCAGTTTTTCATCGTCATTAAGTCTTGTAGTTCCTAAATTATTGAAATAACATGTTTTTCCTAGATTCTTGATTTATTCTCTTATTTCCAAGATTATCTTCCAAACGTTACCCGGTTAAAACTCATTTTTAACTAAAAATTCCATTTTACCCATTCTTTGACCCTTTATTAAAAAACAAATCTGCTCCAAATACTTTGTTAACCCTTTTAGAACCTGGAATACTTTTTAATATGGTTAAAATTCGTGTTTTCTTGTTTTTAAGTCATTTTACCACTTTTTGGGTCCCCGAATATGTCCAAATCGCTTATAAGTCTATGACATTAGTATTTTCAGCCATTAACATCTCATGATACACCCAAAATCATCCACAACCTACTGAAATATCATGTCTAACTCACAGGTTCAACAAACAAACTATGAAGAAGATGGAAACTTAGAGATTATACCATTTTCATCCATTACACTTGTGTAAAACATTATAACTTGAGTTTATATATTACCCAAACCCTTTGTAACTTTGAAATCAGGGTATTAGAAGGTTAGAAGACCCATTTTGATCAGGTTAGTTTTGAAAGATTACAAGTTGTGCAAGTTGGATGGTGGAAATACACCCAAAAAAGGGTTTTCTACCGTGTTACAACTATAGAATGACATATATTATGAGTGAGATACCTTCAAGAACGTGAAAAGCTCTTTATGAACAAGGTTTTAGCAGAAAGTTTCTGTTGGATATGAGAATGGTAAGATTTTGAGTGAAAAATGAAGACAAACTAATGAAATGACCAAAACCGTGTGACATGAAGCTTACACTTGGTGTGGCCTGCAGTTTGGAGTATGTAGCTAGACAAGGATAGCCTGGAAACCCTTGGAAAAATCTGGAGAATCTTGAACAATGCTGGAGAAGGTCGAACTCATAGGAACTGTGCACCCAAAAACACACAAAACTTCACCTTCTTGCGGTTTTTGAGCTTGGCCGATGGTAGAATTGTTGTTGTTCTTCCAATGTGGCTGAGATTAGAGAAAAAACCATGAGTGTGTGTATGTGTTTTTTGGAGAAGAATCCAAAAATGAGAGGGAGAGAAGAGAGGAATGAGAGGTGCAGGTGGTGCATGTAAGGAGAATGGTTGAAATGGTGGTGGTGTAGAAGAGAGGGGAGTGAGGAGAGAGGGAGGCCGAGCTTTGGCCTCTAGTGGAGGGTTTTTGTTTTAATTTTAGTTGTAATATTATTATGTAGTGTAATATTATTTGTAGTATTAGGTAGTATTTTAGGTGGTATATTTAGTTAGTTGTTAAGTATCATGTGTGCATGCATGCATTTTGGCCAAAAATTTGGGTTCATGCACACCTTAATTATTTAAAATTATGATTTAATTATAGTATGGTGACTAATTAACTTTCCCCGGACACTAAGATTTCCCTAGCTAATGCTTGATCTAGATAAAGCATCTCAAAAGGCACATAAAAATAACAAAATTGGTAACATCAATCAATAATAATACTGTTGCTATTAGTAATATTGGTAATGATATAACATTAATATTAATTGAATTGGATAATGATGCAGGTTGATAAAGTTAAAATTATGACTTAGAGGTTGGTTGTTACATTCTCCCACCGTTTAGGAAATTCCGTCCCAAAATTATAGCTTCGATTACACTCGGAACGGGTGGGTTTGAAGAGGTGCGGATAAGTCTTTCTCATTTCATCTTCTCTCTCCCAAGTGAATTCAGGTCCTCGCCTAGAATTCCATCTTACCTTGACTTTGGGTATGCGACTTCGTCTGAGTTTCATGACCATCCAGTCAGTGATCTCTATGGGTTCTTCCATGAGGTTTAACTTGTCGGTTATTCTAACTTCCTTCAATGGTATCTCCAAGGTCTTGTCTACCAGACACTTTTTCAGGTTTGACATGTGGAAGGTGTCATGTATGTAGCTTATTCCTAAGGTAGCCTTAATTTATATGCCATTAGACCAATTCTTGCTAGTATCTCAAAATGGTCCAATGTATCTTGGGCTTAGCTTTCCTCTCTTTGCAAACCTCGCGGTACCTTTCCATGGTGCCACTTTCAGCATTACCCTATCACCCACGAACCAGCTGTGCGATTAGGTCCACTCGCACGACTGAAGAAACCCTAGTATAAATAGAGGGGGAGTCGGTCGCAAACCCTATTCAACCCCAAATCGCTTATTCCTTCTATTAGGATCAGTGATCTGAGTTTGATTAATTAGAGAGTATAGCAGCGGAAATTCGAACAACGAATTAAACAATTCACAAGAACACATTGATATTCAATGTAACAGTAAATGGTTATAGAAAAAGAGAATTCTGCAAGAGAGATATTTCATTCATATGCTTTCGTGGTGGCTTAATGTCACACTTTACAATTAGGTCAACATTCCGTATATAGGATATATGACGTCTGCTGATGTCACTTGATAGTGACATCTAACAGAATTATTCAAACTACTGAAACTATGCAAACTACTGAGAATGTTCTCAACTACTGATTACATCTCAGAGAATGCTACGTACAAGAAACATAAAACTACTGAAACTAAACTACTGAAACTATGACTACTGAAAAGTAAATTACAAGTACAGAAAAGGAAACCATCACAACTACTAAAGTTAATTACTTCAGCTGTTGTGACAACTACTGAAGTTAATTACTTCAGCTGTTGTAACAACTACTGATCACTTTGGTCTTCAATCTTTGTCTTCAGTCTTTGTTCTTCAGACTTTGTTCTTCAAACTTTTACTTTCAGACTTTGTCTTTAGCTGATAGCTTTAGACTTTGTCTTCAGTACTTTACTTTCAGACTTTGTCTTCAGCTAATAGCTTCAGACTTTGTCTTCAGTTCTTTACTTTCAGACTTTGTCTTCAGTTCTTTACTTTCAGACTTTGTCTTCAGTAGTAGTCTTCAGTTCTTGTCTTTAGAGTTTGTCTTCAGACCTTGTAATCAGCTGATATCTTTAGCTGTTGTGATCTTCTTTAGCAGTTGTAATGTCTGTGGGACTTAGAGGATTTTCTGATCGGGCTCATTGGTTTTTTTGGTCCAACAAACTCCCCCTGAACCAATGTAGCCAAAACCTCTAAACTTATTGATGATCCCACTTATTCTTGGCAGAAACACCCTCTTGATCAGCTTCGGAGGTAATTAGTTAAGCATAGGCCGGGTAAAGGTTTCTAATCTTTTGATTGGCTAAGTATGGAAGGGAACTCTGTTTTGGGGAAACTGAACACAGAGTCTTATCCCAACCATGAAACCTAATTCCCATGAATGAGTCTATAAGACTCACTAGCATAGGCCTCAAGGAGAACAACTTGTTCCTCCTTGGTGAGTTCTTCTACTTCTCCCTCGAAGAAGAACTCTGGGCCATAATACTCAGACAGGTATCTCACTGTCTTTCCATTTTTCAACTCCACAGTTGTTATCTCTCTATAAGCAAATTCATCAGGGTGAGAGCCTTCAAGCAACAACTGGAGTTCACTCTTCTAAATATCTTCAAGTCTTTTGTATAACAACCCCTTCTTGATCATTTTTTTCTCAAGAATAGATTGAGGGGTTGTCTTGGATTTGTGAGCTCTCTTGAATTCTTCAATGATTTCCCAGGGTGAGACTACCATGGCCAATGTAATTGAAGCATTCAAGGTCTTCTTCACTTGGCCATGATATCTACTTGGTATATTCTTCTTATGAATTCAAGAACTTACCCTGGGGTCTGGCCAGATCCGCACTCTTTCCTTTTGATGTTGAAAGGTATGTCTAAGAGTGTACAACCTTAGAGCCTGTTTCTTCATTTCTTGAATGGATGAGGACTGAGGGAAATCCTTATCACCATCTTGAGAAACTTCTCATGGTGCTGTTTCTGCTGTTCTACTTCTTCAATCTTTACCTTCACCATCTGCATTTGCAAGTCAGGAGTAATTACTTGTTGACTTCTGTGCTCAGGAGATTTGAGTTTGAGAACCACAGAGATTGGCAGACTATCATCATCATCATCCTCTTCTTCATCTTCTTCTACCCTCAACACCCTTCTCCTCCTTCTGGGTGCATCACTGGGTAAGGTTTCAGGTGGTTTTTGGGGTAAAGGATTGGTTTTGTGGGTTGAGTTGTGGGTGGCTTTGGTTTAGGGATAGATTTGGGAGATGTTAGAGATAAGGGTTGTGTTTGAGTGGCAGAGTGAGAAGACTGACTTAGCATTTTGGTGGTGAGTTTGGCTTTGGAGAGCTTTGCTATTTCAGTTCTCTTCCCTGCACCTGTTTCATCCAGTGCTTCGATGATCAACCCTTTATTATAGCCTCCAGTAGAGAAGATCTTCTTGGTTATCTCCAAGATACTGTCTCTGGACCAGGCCTTTATCTCTATCAATGATCTTCCAAGGTATTTGGCAATGAATCTGATCATTATCTCCAATCTTTCCCTTTCCAACACACTATAACCGACCCATCTAGCTTGAATCTCTTCTATTTCCAGCCTTCTGATCTCAGTGTCTAGTGTAGCTGTGTCATGACCTTGTCGAAAGAGCTGATCTATAATTTTATCCATGGATCTGCTGTGAGCTTCATCAGCATCTTTGACAAGATCTTCTAAGGATTTATCTTCATACTTTTGACTCAGCACTTTTTTTTGCTTTTATATGTGATCAGCTGTTCGGAGATCAGTTCTTTCTCCACCTTCTTCTCTTTTGCAGGTTCTTTGTCATCATCAACTCTTTTTCTTTTCTTTTCTTTCACTGCCTTAGACTTGGAAGTCTCCCCCTTTTTGGTTGCATTGAGATCAGGGGCTTGAAAGGCAGAAAGAGATTTGTGAACAGCATCATCAATAAGGGTTTGTAGATTTGAGGATATCCTCTCATCAATGGCTTTATGCACTATGTCAGAGATGATAGGGGTGATGAGAGGTAAGGAGTTTTGAAAGATAGCAACCATCTGCTCAGAGGGGTTCTGTCCCTAAGAGGTGGTGCCAAAAGTAGTGGCTGGTGGCTCAGTTACGTGTGTAGGCTCAGTGTTTGGGGAACTTCAATGGAAGGTGCCTGTGCGTTTTGTGAGGTAGATGGACTTTGATCCTGAGACATGTTGGCTAAGAACTCTTTCAGTCTGCTCACCTCAGTCTCAGGATGGTATTATGGGCTAATACATCATAGAAAAAGCCCAGGTCATCATCAGTTTGTGCTAAATCCTTGACCTCCTGAATGAATCAGGATGTACATGCTCTGAGTGTAGATCAGTAGAAGCATGTGCCCCTTGTTCTTGGTACTGGGGACTTCCTGCCTTAGGACTGTGTCCTTTATAGGCAGTTGCCTCTGGTAAGGTCTTATGGATATTACCAACTTCATCCTGATCATTTGCTGAATCAGTAGAAGTGGCAGCCTTACCAGATGTTCTAACCTCCGTTTCTACACACTGGAGATTGAACATTGTAACCCCTGTGCTGTGGGTTATCAGAAGCATTTTGGTCCTCCCCCTCAATAGTTGAGGTATTCCCAGTGATGTGATTTCTGGGGAGGGGTGAGGAATGCAACTGACTTAGCACTTTAGCAACGATCAGTGTTGGCTTTGAGGGGCGGTTGCATGTGGAGATTGGTCTGAAGCAGAATTGCACCCGGGGAGAGGTGCTCTTCAATGGTAACCCTCTCAATTGAGAGAGGTTCCAGAAATTTGGGATCCCCAATTGTGGTTGCAATAGGATCCTGTTGAGAGGATACCTGTGCGGCTCAGCAGGTTGAGTCTTGGACATAACTGGGGGTTTATAACCAGTATGTATTTCCTGTGTTTGTGGTACAGGGGCATCCTTAGGGGACTCATCTCCTTGAGTAGCCTTTTTGGGCTTTTTGGATTTGGGTTTGGTGGGGACTTTGGATCTGGAAGTGGAGGCAGTGGGTTCCCTCTGCTTGGGTTTTAGCATTCGGGCAGCCCCTTTAAGAGTAGGGTCTGAGTTATGTCGGGAGTATACCTCAGCTAAAACAGCTGGAGCAGGGACTCCAAGACCAACAAGGCCATCAGATTGTAATTGATTCAAAATTATGGCCATCAAAAACCTGGGATAAAGTATCCATTTGTTTGCCACAGGTTTCTGAGCCAGATCCTTTAGTTCCATAACACTATCTCAGAAAATTTAGATTTTGGCGTTCAGGATAGAAACAATACCTGTTGCCATCGGGAAGACATCTGATCCCAAGAAGATGTCTTTGATGCAAGGCAGACATTCACCATATGAAAGATAAGTCGTTCAGCATCATGGAAGTGCTTTTTAAGTATGATTGAGCACTTAAGTCGCCTTCATACCCGTTATGGATAAAAGACATATCAGTGGTTCCTTTTGGGTATTCTTTAGGAGGTGTCATCATGCAAATTTAGTGTTTTGCGAATGATGTCGGGGGTGATGAGCACCTGTTTCTGGTTCACCAACGACTGGAGAGTGATTTTTCTATCATTCTCACCAGTTATTACAGAGACGTTGGTCCAGAACTGGGATAAGGAGTCAAGATATATGGTAGGATTCAGAGGAAGGTTGTTTTGTATAGGGAATCCACCATAAGATCGATAACAGTGTCAAACTTGTTCCAGAAGGCCCGATTTCGAAAGGTAGGCAACATAGTTGTGACGGGGTTTGAATTTCATGGTCGCCATTGTTGAGAGAGAAAGGTTTGAAAATGGCTAATGAAACGTTTGGCTATAAGTGCAGGTATTTATAGGTTTAGAAAAGGCTGAAAAGAAAACGACTGAAAGTGTTGGTGTTGGCATCATTGTTATGAAAACAACTGAAGACTTGTTTTAACTATCAGACGTTTGAAAACAACTGAAGACTTGGTTTTAGTCATCAGTAGTTGTGAAACTACTGAAAACCTTGGTTTTGTCTTCAGCTGTTGTAAACAACTGAGGACTTGGTATTAGTCATCAGTAGTTGTGAAACTACTAAAGACATGGTTTTGTCATCAGCTGTTTAGAGTGAAACAGCAATTTGTGAAATGACTGAAGTGAAAATTCTCATAAGTAGTTTTCATCAATTCTTAGCTATTCAGCTGTTTCATACTGTCCTCAACACTTACTCATCAGACTTTTTAGCTGATTTTAGTAGTTTCATAGGACATCAGTACTTGTCTGTTTTTACTGACATCAGGAGTGATAACTACATCAGTAGTTGTAACTGCATTAGTTTTTTTTAACAGAATTAGTACATATTTGTGACATGTTTACTAATGATCATCGTACTTGTTTACTGAGATCATCAGTATTATCACTTATTCTTGCTGCAGCATACCAAGCCTTAACACAAGGTTTTGGAAAGTTGAACTATCCAAAGGCTAGTAAATATATCTGCAAGCTCATCAGCACTAGGCACAAACTTTGGATCAATCAGACCTTTTTCAAAACAATCCCTAATAAATGGTGTCTGATCTCTATATGTTTGGTCCTATAGTGCTGGACTGGATTCTTGACAATGCACAGAGCTGAAGCACTATTCATTAATAATGGAGTCTTAATCTCTGTAATGCCATAATCCAATAATTGGTTCTGAAGCCAGAGTACCTGAGATGTACAACTTGCAGCAGTAATGTACTCTGCTTCACCAGTGGATGTAGCAACAGATGTTTGTTACTTGCTCTGCCAAGAAATCAAACAATTGCCTAGGAATTGACATCCACCAGAAGTTGACTTTCTAGTTAACTTGCACCCTGCATAGTCACTATCTGAAAAAGCAACTAATTTGCAATGGTGTCCAGTGGAATACCATAGACCTAAAGATTGTGTACCTTGCAAATATCTAAAGATCCTCTTGACTGCAATCAAATGAGACTCTTTAGGAGTAGCCTGAAATCTAGCACAAACACAAGTTGCAAACATGATATCTGGTCTAGAAGTTGTTAAGTGCATCAAGGACCCAATCATACATCTGTAAAGTGTTTCATCAACAGCTTTACCTTTCTGATCTGCATCCAGTTGTGTGGTGTTGCACATGGGAGTAGAACAGGGCTTACAATTTTTTAAATCAAACTTATTCAAAAGTTCTTTTGTATATTTTGATTGATGAATGAAGGTTCCATCAGCCTTTTGTTTGATTTGCAAGCCTAGAAAGAATTGTAATTCTCCCATTGCACTCATTTCAAACTTTTGTTTCATTAACTTGTAAAATCATCACACAACTGGTGATCAGAGATGCAAAATAATATCATCAACATAAATTTGAACAAGTAGCTTATGCTGATCCACCTTCTTAATAAACAGAGTTTTATCTATGGAACCTCTAGTAAAATTATTGTTAAGTAGAAAATTTGAAAGTGTTTCATACCAGGCTCTAGGAGCTTGCTTCAACCCATAAAGAGCCTTATCAAGTTTACACCCAATCAGGATGTTTATTGTCCTCAAAACCTGGTGGTTGACACACATACCTCTTCTTTTATTTTACCATATAAAAATGCACTTCTGACATCCATTTGAAAAACATTAAGATTGTGGAATGCAGCATAGGCTAAGAACAATCTAACTGCCTCTAGTCTGGCTACAGGGGCAAAGGTTTCATCATAATCAATACCTCTTCTTGTGAAAACCCTTGTACAACCAGTCTAGCCTTGTTCTTGACAATAAGCCCATTTTCATCAGTTTTATTCCTAAACACTCATTTAGTGTCTATTGCACACTTACCTGGGGGTAGAGGAACCAATTCCCACACTTGCTGCTTTTTGAACTGAAGTAGCTCAAGCTGCATGGCTTCAACCCATCCATTGTCTCTCAAAGCAACATGATAGATCTTTGGCTCTAGCTGACTGATGAAGAGAGCATAGAAGCAAAAGTTAGACAACTGACTTTTGGTTGAGAGACCAGCATTGATATCACTAATGATTTAAGACATGAGGTGATTCTTCAGCTCTTGGTATACTATAAGATCAGTGCCAGTGTTTGTAGCCAGTTCAGCAGCAACAGATGGTGATCCAGATTCTTGAAACCAAGTATTATGGCAAGTCAAATGATGTAGAGGAGTGAGAAATCTCATCAGCATTTGTTGTGGATGGAGCTACAGAAGCTACAGGAACATCAAGTTTAGCAGACACAGGTAGTTGGTAACTAAACTTGAAAAGGTGAGTACTGATATCTTCATCATCTTCAGTACCACCAGATGAAAGACTTGCTGCAGAAGATGATTTATCCACATGATCTACAACAGCTGGAGATTGATAAGGAATATATTGCAGTATGTCCAGATCAAACAACTCCACAGGGTTTTGTGGAATTTTATCCTTAGGAGATTCATTGAATTTCACATGCAAGGTTTCTTCAACTAACTTTGTTCTGTAGTTGAAGACCCTGTAAGCCTTGCATGTGATGAATAACCTACAAAATACCCTGCATCCACCTTAGGATCAAATTGTGGAGTTGATCCTTTGTGTTTAGAATGAAACAAGGACACCCAAAGGCTTTGAAGAATGAAATTAGAGGAGCCAAATGATGTAAAAGTTCATATGGAGTCTTCATCAACCTCTGATTTACTAGTACTCTATTCTGCACATAGCTAGCTATGTTAACAGCTTCAGCCCAAAAGGTCAATGGCAAACTAGAGTCAGCCAACATAGACCTTGCAGCTTCAATTAGGGTCCTATTCTTTCTCTCCACTACTCCATTTTGTTCTGGAGTCCTTGGGATGCTATACTGCCTCTTGATTCCTTTTGATAGATAAAAATCATCAAGTGTATGGTTTTTGAATTCAGTTCCATTATCACTCCTTATACACTTGACTGATAGGGAATACTGCTTCTCAATATACAACACAAAGTTTATAATCGTCTGAGCAACCTCATCCTTTGAATGCAAGAAGAAAGTCCATGCAAATCTGGAGTAATCATCCACAATTACCAGACAATATTTCTTTTTTTCCATGCTCATCACTCTCACAGGACCAAATAGATCCATGTGCAGTAACTGCAAGCAGGCAGTGGACTTAGGTTCTTCAATAGGAGGGAATGAGACTTTGTGCTGTTTTCCTTTCAAACAAGCAGTGCAGGTTTCATCATAGTGGAACTCCTTTATTGGTAGACCTCTCACTAAACTATTGTGGATCAGCTGATTCATGTTTTTGAGATTAACATGACCAAGCCTTCTATGCCACAGTTTAGATTCCTGAGGAGAGGCTTTGGAGAACAGACAAGGATGACCCTTCAAATCAATCTTCTTTGACAATCCAAGCATATACTCTTCCAATCCTGTTGGCCTTCAGGAGAGTATGATCATCCAATACCTTGTCAATCAGCCTCAGAACTTGGGAAGACAGAATCCTGCAGTTCTGGCTTGTGAAAAGTGCAACATGCCCTTTATCACACATCTGACTGACAATCTCAGCAGATTATACTTGAGATTCTCCACATGGTTAACATCATCAATCTGATATCTCCATTAGATACATATCCTTTCCTGATGATGTAACCCTTGGCATCATTTCCAAATGAAACAATCCCTTCTTTCCTTGAGATTAGTCATTAAGAAGAGAACTGCTCCCAGTCATATGCATAGATCCTCCACTGTCTACATACCAGATGCTCCTTTGGCATGCTGAAGAACCCTGCATTCATCATAAAGAACTAGTTAGGTATTGAGACCCAAACCTTTTTGGTTTTGGGTCTGTTTTCATCAACAGATTTAACCATAACTTGTTTCTTATGATTAACAGCTGATGAAGAAGAGATGGTGCTAAATGGATTCCTTGGATTTGGGCTTGGAATGCCTTTTCAGTGGCTTGATCACAGGTGCATCTAGTTGGTTAACTCTCCCCAACAAATGCTGAACCATCATAACAAGTTGTGTCTGATTTGTAGCTAAAGCTTTCAGCTCTTGTGACATATCAGTACTTGTGTTTGATGAGTTCATGTGACCCACCATTTCCTCCTTAAAATTCATAGACTTAGTCTGATGTTTATCATGAGGAGCACTATCAGTTGTTTTATGATAAACCCTATCCTTCTTTTTGGATTTGGTTGAAGGCTTAGGTTTATCACAAAGGGATGACTGTGGTACAAACTTAGTCTCAAACTCATTTTTCATTTCATCCATCTGGATTTTAATGAGCTTATCTCTGTTGAGTTCGGAACCCTTTCGGTACCAACATTCATCAGAAAGATGATTGAATTTACCACATATTTCACATGGCTTATTCTTCATCTTGGATTGATCAACTGCTGATGTGGAGACTACTGAAGTTGCTCTTCAGTACTTTCCTCCTTTCAGTATTTTGTTTAGTACTGAAGGATCTGTAACAACTGAAGACTTGTTCTTCAGCTGTTCTCTATCAGCAGTTGTTAATCCTTTTATTTCAGCTGATTTGAAATGCTTTTCAGATGTTGTGACTTGCCCTTCAGTACTTGAGGTACTTTGAGGGAAAACATCTAAAGTACTCAGCTTCATGTGCTTATTAGTAGTTAACCCATCAGCCAATTGATTTGCTGAGGTATCAACACTGATTTCATCTTGTGATTTTGGGTGATCACTTGAGGATGATGCACATGATGATGTGGTTTGGAAATTACTTTCACCTTGAGATTTTACTGTTGGTTTTGGAGTAAAATCTGTAGGTGGTGCAATGTGGTTGTAACCTATTCCAACTTCACATTTGAAGCAGATTGCTTGCTGAGCAGCATTTCAAATCCCTTGCAGGATATACCCAGCGGTCACACTCAACTTGGGTAACTGCAAGTTTTTCTTTGAGATCTCTATGGTTCTCAAGAATGACCTCTAGCTTAGCCTTTTCATCATTTAATTAGCATTTAAGCTTATAAATCTCATCATCTTTATCCTTAAGGACAGACTCATATTCAGTTTTTCTTTTGGAAAGGGTTTGCTCAAGCTCTAGATTTTGATTTATTAAAGCTACATTTGCCTCTCTAATAGAGATAAATGCAGCCATGCAAGATTCAGAACATAGCTTGGCCTTAGCCTCAGAGGATACCTGGGTTACCTGTGATGAAGATGCATGGGAGCATGAACTATCAGTAGATCCAGGGCCATGAGAGCTAGATTCCCAATAGGATGTTCACCACCATGTGACCATCACCAGCAAATAATTGCTCATTACCAGAGAGATCATCTGGTAAACTGCTCCAGTCATCAATACCAGGGGTGAAGAAGCTGTGATGTGGTTGTGATTGAGATGATTGAGATGATTGAGATGGTAGAGGCTCAGGTAGGGTTTGAGGTTGTTGTGCAATAGGAACTTGAAACGGATTTGGGTGTGGCATGTAATAACAGGGATATGGATATGAAATTGAACCCTGAGGGACAAATATGCATGAGATATAGGTTGTGAATGATGACCAGAACTAGCAGGATGTTGCCCTCTGTTTTGTGGGCTATTGCTTGGAAAAGTCACAAAGGGTGCAGAGGAGTTAGATCCAGATGATCTACACTCTCTTGCAAAGTGTCCAAGCCTGTGGCATTTGTGACACCTTAACTTACTCTTGTCAAAACCAACTTGGTTTTGCCAGAGAGTCCTGGAAATTTCCTGCTAGTTCTCTTGTAGAACTTTTGAGATCTGATATTAATCAAGGCTATTTGGCTCAGAATATCCATCTCTTCTAAGTCATCATCAACAATACCCTTTAAATCATCCATAATGAAACACAAATTGTCACTATTACAGCCTGACTGACTGTCAACACTAATAAAGGCATGATCTGAACCGTTTGAGGAGAAATCTATATGCACATCACAATTGCTTTCTGATGCAGCATATTCTGACTCATGACCAACCAAGGCAGTGTTCCCTGGTACAAAGTCATCAGTGAGCTTTCCTGATGATGCCAGTTTCCTTTTCTGCTCTATCTCTCTTTCAAATGTAAGCAGTTTCTCATGGAGTTGGTGAGAGATAGAATATCCAGATTTGCACTGGAGCGTAGGACAATGGTATATGTGTCCCATCTCTCAGGCAGTGATCTGAGGAATCGTTGTTTCATCTGACTGTTAGTGTATTCATGTTTGACCATTTTCAGCTCAAGATCAAACAGGAAAAACACTCAAACTGTTGAGTCAGTGACTCACCCTTCCTATGAGAGAATGTCTCATATTGTTGGGCAAGGATTTCTCTGTTGTTTGCTAAGACCTCATCTGTTCCACCAAATTGTTCCTTCAATGCATTCCAGAGGTCATGAGCAGTTTCATGATGCATAAGCCCAGAATAGATTTCATTCGGCACTGCCGGCCAGAATTCTATGCGCTTTAGCATCAATCTCAAACAGTTTTGATCCTCATCTGAGTATTGTTCCTTCTTCTTTGAAACCATTTGGTTGGTTTCCGGATTGTTCACCATAGGTTTGTATGGACCATGTACCACAGATGTCCAACAACCTGAACTGTTAACAGACAGGTGATGAAGCATTCTTCGTAGCCATATGTTATACTCAGTCCTAACCAGCATCGGAGGCTTGGTTGAGGAACCGGTATTGTGAGGGTCATTAGAAGAAGTAGTCATTCTCAGATTCAACCAAATTCAATTAAGTAACTGATTTAGTGCAAAACACAACAAACTCAATATGAACCAAGAGAAAACTCAAAGCAGATAAACGAAAGCAGCAAAAATTCAATGATCTATAACCAATTCTTGCAAATATGCAAATTCAATCAAACTTAGATATCAAATAGCAGTTTCAGTGATCAATTGTTAGATCGATCAATGATTAACCATGCTCTGATACCATTTGTTAGGATCAGTGATTTGTGTTTGATTAATTAGAGAGTATAGCAGCGGAAATTCGAACAACGAATTAAACCATTCACAAGAACACAATTGATATTCAATGTAACAGTAAATGGTTATAGAAAAAGAGAATTCTGCAAGAGAGATATTTCATTCATATGCTTTCGTGGTGGCTTAATGTCACACTTTACAATTAGGTCAACATTCCTTATATTGGATATGTGACGTCTGCTGATGTCACTTGATAGTGACATCTAACAGAATTATTCAAACTACTGAAACTATGCAAACTACTGAGAATGTTCCCAACTACGATTACATCTAGAGAATGCTAAGTACAAGAAACATAAAACTACTGAAACTAAACTACTAAAACATAACTACTGAAAAGTAAATTACAAGTACAGAAAAGGAAACCATCACAACTACTGAAGTTAATTACTTCAGCTGTTGTGACAACTACTGATCACTTTGGTCTTCAGTCTTTGTCTTCAGTCTTTGTTTCTTCTTAGACTTTGTTCTTCAGACTTTTACTTTCAGACTTGTCTTCAGCTGATAGCTTTAGACTTTGTCTTCAGTACTTTACTTTTAGACTTTGGCTTCAGCTAATAACTTCAGACTTTGTCTTCAGTTCTTTACTTTCAGACTTTGTCTTCAGTAGTATCTTCAGTTCTTGTCTTCAGACTTTGTCTTCAGACCTTGTAATCAGCTAATGTCTTCAGCTGTTGTGATCTTCTTCAGCAGTGTAATGTCTGTGGGACTTGAGGTTTTTTCTGATCAGCTCATTGGTTCTTTTGGTCCAACACCTTCACACAACTTACCATAATCTGCCAAATTTCGTTTGATTGTTCTTGGATTGTGATTATTATGTTCTAACGATTTATAGTGACTCCCCAGGTAACGTGAAACGATTTGAAGTCAAATGTTCAATCGATTCGTCCTCAAAGGATCGAAAATATGCCCTAAAACTGAACCAAGAATAGTTTGACCAATAAACTGATAAAACTAAGTAAAATGTTAAAATAAAGGTTATTAGGTGCTATGTCGGGTGTTTGCTAGACTAATAAGCCATACCACAACATCCAACATTACGATTTGCTCAAATTTTGAATTTGAATGACCCAACAGTCTGTCATGCGAATGGGCGCCCTGATGAACTTCAATCGCACGACTAAGCCAGGCGAATGGCTCAGTCGCCCGACTGAGATGAGCGAGCGAATAGCACAATCGCACGATTGAAACATGCGAATAAATTCAGTCGCATGACTGGTTTAACTACTTGGTAGAGCATACGACTAAGCATAGTCCGCATGCTCAGTCGTGCATATGAGCTCAATCGCACGACTAAACCTCAGTCGGACAGTTCATTCGCATAACAGAACAAAAAGATTCAAGTTAAGAAATTCAAATGGTTATTCTTTTACACACTCTAATGTTTATCTATATTGTTTAACAAATGACGAGTCGGTGGACCATGAGCACTAAGCACAACATATGTGCACACTTGGATTTGACTTCCAGGAATGCTGCAGAGTTCTCGGGCATCATCACATTCCTACTACGATCTAGGATATTCCGAGCCATCTTGACACCATGTACCCCTTATCGTTCGGTCCAGCAGGCTTTCTTGGAAAGCGCTGTGGTGGACAGTTCCTCTAGGCCCCACTGCATCAGGAGCTCGATATTCGGCCAGGCTATTGAGATCATAGAGGATGATCTCCGGACTGTTCTAGAGTTTGGGGATGACGCTGATTGTCCCATACGATTACACCCACTTATCGTACGAGGATGTTTCCCGAGGGCTAAGTACTCTGGGACATCAACACAGGAGTGCTAAACAAGAACAACCTATGCCCCCAGCTCAAGTACATCGCCCATGTGCTGCTCAAGTGCATAGCTTCACGTAAGGGAGAGTTCGACGAGCTATCTGATCAGATCCAGAACGCTTACATGGCGTTGGTGCTGAACCACCCGTTCAGCTTCTCTAGGATGATCTTCACCTATCTGGTGGGGCATATTAAGGGGAAAGGAGGAGGGGTTTGTATGTACCCTCGATTTAGTCAGATGATCATTGATAAAAAGCTACCATTGGTGCCTAAAGAGAAGGAGGATGCAGTAGTGCTTGAAGTGATGGATGATACCACTTTGGGCCGCATAAGAGTGTACAGGGGAAGCAAGTGAAGCCCACTGCGAGGAGATTGTTCGGGCACCTGGCCTGGGAGGATTACGTGGCGCCCACTAGGTGGAAGTGGCGCCACGAGGATAGTGATTCAGGTGTCAAGAAGATTGTGCTCCCGGATGATGACTCCGACGATGATGATAGTGGTGATGGTGGAGATGTAGGGCCCGCCCAATCGAGGGCCCCCACTACTGATATAGCATCTCCATCATCCACCCAAGGTGGAACAGAGTCAGCCGGTTTCCATCAGGACTTTCATCCTGATGAGGAGGAGGAAACATACGAGGAGCCTTTGACTCGTACTGTGGGGAGCAGGGTGGCTGCCATCAACCGAGGGATTCGGGAGGTTGGAGGACACCCTAGTGAGTCTGGGGAGAATGATGCAGATCCCTCTTATGCCCCTGATCAGCCCAGCAGCATCCCAGGGGGAGTATCCTCCTCAAAGGGCATGAGGAGAAAAAGGATGGCTCAGCTCCACAAGATGAAGACTAAGAGGAGAAGGATTACATTCATCACTACCATCACTACCTTTACCACAACCACCACTACCACAATTCCACCCACCACCACTACCTCTACCACTACCACCACTACTACCATTCCACCCACCACCACTACTACCACTCCACCCACCATAACTACCACACCTCCACCTATCACCATTACAGCCACCCCTTCACCATCCATACATATCCCACCACCCATCTACTCTACATCCACTACCACCAGGTCCTACCTACTTTTGGATCCTCTTTCCCATCCGTTAGGTTGGAGGAGCAGCTGGCTAACCTGAACTGGTTAGTACTGAAGCTGCTGGCGATGGATGAGCAGAGAGCCACTCTGTTTAATCAGCTAATGAAGCTCAATGTCTCCCAAGCCCAGAGGATTGAGGCTCAGAGCCAAGAGATCGCGGAGTTGCATGAGATGCAGGCTTCATCTATACAGAGAATTGAGGCTCAGCGTTAGGAGCTCACAGAGCTACATGAGATGCAAACATCCTCTATACAGAGATACATGATTTGAGGCAAAGAACAAGAAGCTCATGTTGAGGCTCAAGGGATCCAAGGATGAGCCTCTAAGGATTAGAGAATGGGATGACGATGGTGATGATGATAACGATGATGAGGATAATAGTGATGATAATGGAGGAGATGATGATGCGGGAGAGGATGAGAGCAGAGATGATGAGGAGGGTGATGATGTTGTTGCATCTACTGCCACTCAAGCAAAAAAGAGACAATCCAAGAAAGCTCAGGATCAGGGTGCCTCATCCTCGGCCCCGCCAGCTGAAGAATCAATGATTCAAGATCAAAGTTGTTAGGGACCGTGTACTGGATGGAGTACTAACTGATTCGCGTGTATACCAAATCAAATAGTGCGGAATCCTATTTGATTGGCGATCCAATCAGTGAGAACGTTAACCCGATCGATATAAGATTAATCTAAACATTAAGAATGAATAGGAATCGATCAAGAATGATCTATGAACTTGGATTGGCTTTCTTGGGCATTCTGGACGGCTAGGGTACGAGTAGGAGTCGAAAAAATGAAAATGTTTTGTTTTTCCACGATTAAGTGGTATTTATAGGTTAGGGTTACTCATTCGTGTGACTGAACCCTTAGCATGGTTCAATCGTGTGATTGAGTCAAGCGGTTGATCCATTCGCACGACTGAGTGTTTAGTCGTGCGACTGAGTCAATCTCATGTCATAATTGTGCGACTGATCCAGTCTCCTGGTTCAGTCGTGCGACTGCTTCATTAGCATGAAGTTGTTCATGCGTATGGTCCATTAGCGTGGGCCATTCGCATGAGAACTTCAAACCTATACAGTTGGTTCAATATGCGTTAATAAATTATAAACACTAAATCATACACTGAAACATTAAACATTAAGATCAATAACCAGATAATACGTTTCATTCAACTCATATATTTCATTTACATTAAGGACAAGATAGACATATTGCATTAAGACTGTAATCTAGGTACATATGGATCTACAAACTCCCCCTTGGACCTAGATTCTTTTATTTTCTAGCATCCTTCATTAGCTCGTCAAACTTCTTATGCCTCTCCTCGACTGTGACTCCAGCGTGTATCTCGAATGCAAAGCAGAGTCTTATTACGTTCTGAAATTGGAGGGCCTGTATAATATCCTACGGATCATAGAATAGTGACCACATGTATAAAGTATAAACATCATTCGCCGACAGGTGGTTACCACATTGGGTCAAATACCCGGATTGTCTCCATTTGGCTCCCTTTCTGTAAGACTATGATCGCTTCTCCTATACGCCAGTCATAATACCACCACTTGAAGTAGGGAGTGAAGTCCTGTGGCATTTCCCTGTTAGGATCATGTATTGAACGAAATACTAACTGATTAACGTGTATACCGAATCAAATAGTGCAGAATCCTATTTGATTGGAGATCCAATCAGTGAGAACGCACGTAAAAAAATTATGTATTGAATCTAAACGTTGGAATCGATTAGGATTGATCTACTGCGATCTATGAACTTGGAACAGGTTCTTAGAGGTCTCTGGACGGTTAGGTTGCATCTGGGTATCGAAATATTCAAAGTGTTTCGTTTTTCCATGACTTAAGTGGTATTTATAGGTTAGGGTTTCTCAATCGTGCAACTGGACCATTTCAATAGTTGAGTCGTGCGATTGATTCATGTGGTTGATCCATTCGCACGACTGAGTGTTCAGTCGTGCGACTGAGTCAATCTCATGTTTCAATCATACGATTGATCCAGTCTCCTGGTTCAGTCGTGTGACTGAGTCATTTGCATGAAGTTGTTCATGCGTATGGTCCATTAACATAGGCCATTCGCTTGATAACTTCATATTACTAAGTTTGAATGTATTCATTATCATTAAATTATTTATGTTAGTTCAAAGAACCACAAACCTATATAATCAATTCGCTAATCGTTAAACAACTCATTAATGAAATATTAAACATTACCAAATATTTGTGTTTCATTAAGTACCCAACTTACATAAGCGTAAGACATGTTACATTAAGATCAGAATCAAGGTACACATGTATCAACAAACTCCCCGGACCTAGAGTCATCTATTGTCTTACATTCTTTATAACCTCCTCGTACTTCTTGTACTTCTTGTTAGAATCAGTGATCTAAGTTTGATTAATTAGAGAGTATTGCACGGAATTCGAACAATGATTAAACAATTCACAAGAACACAATTGATATTCAATGTAACAGTAAACGGTTATAGAAAGAGAGAATTCTACAAAAAAATATTTCATTCGTATGCTTTCGTGGTGGCTCAATGTCACACGTTACAACTAGGTCAGCATTCCTTATATAGGAAATGTGATGTCTACTGATGTCACCTGATAGTGACATCTAACAGAATTATTCAAACTACTGAAACTATGCAAACTACTGAGAATGTTCTCAACTACTGATTACATCTCAAAGAATGCTAAGTACAAAAACATAAAACTACTGAACTAGAACTACTGAAACTATAAAAACTGAAAAGTAAATTACAAGTACTAAAAGGAAACCATCACAACTACTGAAGTTAATTACTTCAGCTGTTGTGACAACTACTGAAGTTAATTACTTCAGCTGTTGTGACAACTACTGATCACTTTGGTCTTTAGTCTTTGTCTTCAGTCTTTGTTCTTCAGTACTTTACATTCAGACTTTGTCTTCAGCTCATGGCTTCAGACTTTGTCTTTAGACCTTGTAATCAGCTGATGCCTTCAGCTGTTGTGATCCTCTTCAGTAGTTGTAATGTCTGTGGGACTTAGAGGTTTTTATGATCAGGCTCATTGGTTCTTTTGGTCCAACAAACTCCCCCCAACCAATGCAGCCAAAACCTCTAAACTTATTGATGATCCCACTTATTCTTGGCAGAAACACCCTCTTGATCCCTTCAGAGGTAATCATTTAAGCACAGGCCGGGAAAAAGGTTTCTAATCTTTTGATTGGCTAAGTATGGAAGGGAACTCTATCTTGGGGAAACTGGACACAAAGTCTTGTCCCAACCATGAAACCTAATTCCCATTAATGAGTCTATAAGACTCACTAGCATAGGCCTCAACAAGAACAACTTGTTCCTCCTTGGTGAGTTCTTCTGCTTCTCCCTCGAAGAAGAACTCTGGTCATAAAACTCAGACAGGTATCTCACTGTCTTTCCATTTTTCAACTCCACAGTTGTTATCTCTCTGTAAGCAAATTCATCAGGGTGAGAGCCTTCAAGCAACAACTGGAGTTCACTCTTCTGAAGATCTTCAAGTTTTTTGTATAACAACCCCTTCTTGATCATTTTGTTCTCAAGAATAGATTGAGGGGTTGTCTTGGAGTTGTGAGCTCTCTTGAATTCTTCAATGATTTCCCAGGGTGAGACTACCATGGCCAACTTAATTGCAGCATTCAAGGTCTTCTTCACTTGGCCATGATATCTACTTGGTATATTCTTCTTATGATTCTAGAACTTACCCTGGGGTCTGGCCAGATCCGCACTCTTTCTCTTTGATGTTGAAAAGTATGTCTAAGAGTGTACAGCCTCAGAGACTGTTTCTTCATTTCTTGAATGGATGAGGACTGAGGGAAATCCTTGTCAACCTCTTGAGAACTGCTCATCATGCTGTTCTGTTGTTCTGCTTCTTCAATCTTTACCTTCACCATCTGCATTTGCAAGTCAGGTGTAATCACTTGTTGACTTCTGTGCTCAGGTGTTTAAGGTTGAGAACAGCAGAGATTGGCAGACAATCTTCATCATCATCTCTTCTTCATCTTCTTCTACCCTAACACCTTCTCCTCTTCTGGGTCTATCACTGGTAAGCTTTGAGGTGGTTTTTGGTTTTGGGGGGTTAAAGGTGGTTTGTGGGTTGAGTTGTGGGTGGCTTTGGTTTAGGGATAGATTTGGGAGATTTTAGAGATAAGGGTTGTGTTTGAGTGGGAGTGTGAGAAGACTGACTTAGCATTTTGGTGTGTGTGAGTTTGGCTTTGGAGAGCTTTGCATTTCAGTTCTCTTCCCTGCATCTGCTTCATCAGTGCTTCGATGATCAACCCTTTATTATAGCCTCCAACAGAGCAGATTTTCTTGGTTATCTCCAAGATACTGTCTCTGGACCAGGCCTTTATCTCTATCAATGATCTTCCAGGTATTTGGCAATGAATCTGATCATTATCTCCAATCTTTCCCTTTCCAACACACTATAACCAGCCCATCTAGCTTGAATCTCTTCTATTTCCAGCCTTCTGATCTCAGTGTCTGTGTGGCTGTGTCATGACCTTGTCGAAAGAGCTGATCTATAATTTTTCCATGGATCTGTTGAGCTTCATCAGCATCTTTGACAAGATCTTCTAAGGATTTATCTTCATCAGCTTTTGACTCAGCATTTTCTTTCTTTATATGTGATCAGCTGATCTCCTTCTCTTGATCTGTGATCAGCTGTTCTGAGATCAGTTCTTTCTCAACCTCCTTCTCTTTTGCAGGTTCTTTCTCATCATCAACTCTTTTCTTTTCTTTTCTTCACTGCCTTAGACTTGGAAGTCTCCCCTTTTTGGTTGCATTGGGATCAGGGGCTTGAAAGGCAGAAGAGATTGTGAACAACATCATAAATGAGGGGTTGTAGATTGAGGAGATCCTTCATCAATGGCTTTATGCACTATGTCAGTGATGATGGGATGATGAGAGATAAGGAGTTTTGAAAGATAGCAACCATCTACTCAGAGGGGTTTTGTCCCTGAGAGGTGGTGCCAAAAAGTATAGTGGCTCAGTTAGTGTGTAGGCTTAGTGTTTGGTGAACCTGCATTGAAGGTGCCATCTGTGGGGTTTTGGGTAGATGGACTTTGATCCTGAGACATTTGGCTAGCAGCTCTTTGAGTCTGCTCACCTCAGTCTCTAGGATGGTATTATGGGCTAATACATCATAGAAAAAGCCCAGGTCATCATCAGTCTATGCTGAATCACCTGACCTCCTGATTGAATCAGGATGTACATGCTCTGAGTGTAGATCAGTAGAGCATGTGCCCCTTGTTCTTGGACTGGGGACTTCCTGCCTCAGGACTGTGTCCTTCATTGGAAGTTGCCTCTGGTAAGGTCTTATGGATCTTACCAACTTCATCCTGATCATGTGCTGAATCAGTAGAAGTGGCAGCCTACCAGATGTCTAACCTCCGTTTCTACACTTGGAGATGAACATTGTAAACCCTATGCTGTGGGTTATCAGAAGCATTTTGTCCTCACCTCAATGGTTGAGGTATTCCCAGTGGTAAGTGGTTTCTGGGGAGGGGGTGAGGAATGCAACTGACTCAGCACTTTAGCAACTATCAGTGTTGGGCTTTGAGGGGCGGTTGCATGTGGAGATTGGTCTGAAGAGATTGCACCCGGGGTGAGAGGTGCTCTTCAATGGTACCCTCCAATTGAGATAGGTTCCAGAAATGTGGGATCCCCAATTGTGGTTGCAACAGATCCTGTTGAGAGGATACCTGTGCGGCTTCAGCAGGTTGAGTCTTGGACATAACTGGGGGGTTGACCAGTATGTGTTCCTATGTTTGTGGTACAGGGGCATCCTCAGGGGACTCATCTCCCTGAGTAGCTTTTTGGGTTTTTGGATTTGGGTTTGGAGGGGACTTGGATCTGGAAGTGGAGGCTGTGGGTTCCCTCTGCTTGGGTTTTAGCATCCGGGCCCCTTTTAGAGTAGGTCTGAGTTATGCTTGGGAGTATACCTCAGCTAAAACAGCTGGAGCAGGGACTCCAAAACCAACAAGGCTATCAGATTTTAATTGATTCAAAATTATGGCCATCAGAAACCTGGGATAATGTCAGCATCTGTTTGCCACAGGTTTCTGGCCAACAGAGATCCTTTACATAGGTGCCAATCATGCAAATTTAGGGGTGTTGCGAATGAGGTCGGGGAGGTGATGAGCACCTGTTCTGGTTCACCAACGATGGAGAGTGAGTTGGATATCATTCTCACTAGATTACAAGACGTGGTCTAGAACTGGGTTAAGGAATCAGGGTATATGGTAGGATTTAGAAGAAAGGATATTTTGGTATTGGGATCCACATAAGATTGATGGCATTGTCAAACTTGTTCCAGAAAGCCGATTTCGAAAGGTAGGCAACACGGTAGTGTGGGGGTTTGAGTTTCATGGTCGCCATTGTTGAGAGAGAAAAGGTTTGAAAAATGGCTAATGAAAGTTTGGCTATAAGTGTAGGTATTTAGAGGTTAAGAAAAGGCTGAAAAGAAAACGACTGAAAGTGTTGGTGTTGGCATCAGTTGTTATGAAAACAACTGAAGACTTGGTTTTAACTATCAGACGTTTGAAAACAACTGAAGACTTGGTTTTATCATCAGTAGTTGCGAAACTACTGAAAACCTTGGTTTTGTCTTCAGCTGTGTAAACAACTGAGGACTTGGTATTAGTCATCAGTAGTTGTGAAACTACTAAAGACATGGTTTTGTCATCAGCTGGTTAAGTGAAACAACAGTTTGTGGAACAACTGAAGTGAAAATTCTCATAAGTAGTTTTCGTCAATTCTAGCTTTTCAATGTTTCATATGTCCTCAACACTTACTCATCAGACTTTTTAGCTATTTCAGTTGTTTCATAGGACATCAGTATTATCTGTTTTTACTGACATCAGAGTTTTATAACTACATCAGTAGTTGTAACTGCATCAATTTCTTTTAACAGAATTAGTACATATTTGTGACATGTTTACTAATGATCATCAGTACTTGTTTGGAGATCATCAGTAGTTATCACTTATTCTAGCTGCAGCATACCAAGCCTTAAACAATGTTTTGGAAAGTTGAATAACCACAAGGCTTAGTAAGTATATCTGCAAGCTCATCAGCTAG
This sequence comes from Flaveria trinervia, assembly GCA_025506515.1. Classification (NCBI taxonomy): domain Eukaryota; kingdom Viridiplantae; phylum Streptophyta; class Magnoliopsida; order Asterales; family Asteraceae; genus Flaveria; species Flaveria trinervia. The sequence goes on along the minus strand of CM046458.1, from coordinate 46,523,580 downwards.
GCACAAACTTTGGATCAATCAGACCTTTTTCAAAACAATCCCTAATAAAATGGTGTCTGATCTCTATATGTTTGGTCCTAGAGTGCTGGACTGGATTCTTGACAATGCACAGAGCTGAAGCACTATCCATTAATAATGGAGTCTTAGTCTCTGTAAGCCATAATAAAATAGTTGGTTCTGAACCCAGAGTACCTGAGATGTACAACTTGCAGAGCAGCAATGTACTCTGCTTCAGCAGTGGATGTAGCAACATATGTTGTTCTTACTCTGCCAAGAAATCAAACAGTTGCCTAGGAATTGACATCCACCAGAAGTTGACCGTCTGGTTAACTTACACCTGCATAGTCACTATCAGAAAAAGCAACTAATTTGCATGAGTGTCAGTGGAATACCAAAAGACCTAGAGATTGTGTACCTTGCAGATATCTAAAGATCTCTTGACTGCAATCAAATGAGACTCCTTAGGAGCAGCCTGAAATCTGGCACAAACACAAGTTGCAAACATGATATCTGGTCTAGAAGTGTTAAGTACATCAAGGACCAATCATACATCTGTAAAGTGTTTCATCAACAGCTTTACTCTTCTGATCTGCATCCAGTTGTGTGGTGTTGCACATGGGAGTAGAACAGGGCTTACAATTTTTAAATCAAACTTATTCAAAAGTCTTTTGTATATTTTGATTGATGAATGAAGGTTCCATCAGCCTTTTGTTTGATTTGCAAGCCTAGAAAGAACTGTAATTCTCCCATTGCACTCATTTCAAACTTTTGTTTCATTAAACTTGTAAAAATCACACAACTGGGGATCAGAGGATGCAAAAATAATATCATCAACATAAATTTGAACAAGTAGCTTATGCTGATCCACTTCTTAATAAACAAAGTTTTATCTATGGAGCCTCTAGTGAAATTACTTTTAAGAAGAAAATTTGAAAGTGTTTCATACCAGGCTCTAGGAGCTTGCTTCAACCCATAAAGAGCCTTATCAAGTTGATATACCCAATCAGGATGTTTATTGTCCTCAAAACCTGGTGGTTGACACACATAAACCTCTTCTTTTATTTTACCATATAAAAATGCACTTTTGACATCCATTTGAAAAAATTTAAGATTGTGGAATGCAGCATAGGCTAAGAACAATCTAATTGCCTCTAGTCTGGCTACAGGGCAAAGGTTTCATCATAATCAATACCTTCTTCTTGTGAAAACCCTTGTACAACCACTCTAGCCTTGTTCTTGACAATAAGCCCATTTTCATCAGTTTTATTCCTAAACACCCATTAGTCCCTATTCCACACTTACCTAGGGTAGAGGAACCAGTTCCCACACTTGCTGCTTTTTGAACTGAAGTAGCTCAAGTTGCATGGCTTCAACCCATCCATTGTCTCTCAAAGCAACATGATAGTTCTTTGGCTCTAGCTGACTGATGAAGAGAGCATAAAAGCAGAAGTTAGACAATGGACTTTGGTTGAGACACCAGCATTGATATCACCAATGATTTGAGACATGGGGTGATTCTTCAGCTCTTGGTATACTATAAGATCAGTGCAAGTGTTTTAGTCGTTCAGCAGCAGTAGATGGTGATCCAGATTCTTGAAACCAAGTATTAGATGGCAAGTCAAATGATGTAGAGGAGTCAGAAACCTCATCGGCATTTGTTGGGATGGAGCTACAGAAGCTACAGGAACATCAAGTTTAGCAGACTCAGGCAGTTGGTCACTAAACTTGAAAGGTGAGTACTGATATCATCATCATCTTCAGTACCACCAGTGGAAGACTTGCTGCAGAAGATGATTTATCCACATGATCTGCAACACGGAGGTTGATAGGAACATATTGCAGTGCAGTATGTCAGATCAAACAACTCCACAGGTTTTGTGTGAATTTTATCCTTAGAGATTCATTGAATTTCACATGCAAGGTTTCTTCAACTTCTTTGTTCTGCAGTTGAAGACTCTATAAGCCTTGCATGTGGATGAATAACCTACAAAATACCCTGCATCCACCTTAGGATCAAATTTGTGGAGTTGATCCTTTGTGCTGAGAATGAAACAGGACACCCAAAGGCTTTGAAGAATGAAATTAGAGGCGCAAATGATGTAGAACTTCATATGGTCTTCATCAACCTCTGATTTACTAACACTCTATTCTGCACATAGCAAGCTGGTTAACAGCTTCACCCAAAAGGTCACAAACAGCAGCAAACATCAGCCACATAGACCTTGCAGCTTCAATTAGGGTCCTGTTCTTTCTCTCCACTACTCCATTTTGTTCTGGAGTCCTTGGGATGCTAACTGCCTCTTGATTCCTTTTGATGGATAAAAATCATCAAGTGTATGGTTTCTGATTTTGTTCCATTATCACTCCTTATACACTTGACTGATAGGGAATACTGCTTCTCAACATACAACACAAAGTTTATAATCGTCTGAGCAACCTCAACCTTTGAATGCAAGAAGAAAGTCCATACAAATCTGTAGTAATCATCCACAATTACCAGACAGTATTTCTTCTTTGCCATGCTCATCACTCTCACAGGACCAAATAGATCCATGTGCATAAGTAACTACAAGCAGGCACTGGACTTAGATTCTTCAATAGGAGGGAATGAGTCTTTGTGTTGTTTTCCTTTTAAACAAGCAGTGCAGGTTCATCACATGGAACTCCTTTATTGGTAGACCTCTCACTAATTATTGTGGATCAGCTGATTCATGTTTTGAGATTAACATGACCCAGCCTTCTATGCCATAGTTTAGATTCCTGAGGAGAGGCTTTGGAGAACAGACAAGGATGACCCTTCACAATCTTCTTTGACAAATCCAAGGCATATACTCTTCCAATCCTGTTGGCCTTCAGGAGAGTATGATCATCCAATACCTTGTCATCAGCCTTAGAACTTGGGAAGACAGAATCTTGCAGTTATGGCTTGTGAAAAGTGCAACATGCCCTTTCACACATCTGACTGACACTCAGTAGATTATACTTGAGATTCTCCACATGGTTAACATCATCAAATCTGATATCTCCATTAGACACATATCCTTTCCAATGATGTAACCCTTGGCATCATTTCCAAATGAAACAAATCCCTTCTTTCCTTGAGAGTAGTCATTAAGAAGAGAACTACTCCCAGTCATATGCATAGATCCTCCACTGTCTACATACTAGATGCTCCTTTGGCATGCTGAAGAACCCTGCATTTATCATAAAGAACTAGTTAGGTTTGAGAACCCAAACCTTTTGGTTTTGGGTCTGTTTTCATCAACAGATTTAACCATAACTTGTTTCTTATGATTAATAGCTGATGAAGAAGGAGATGGTGCTGAAATGGATTCCTTGGATTTGGCTTGGAATTCCTTTTCAGTTTTGATCACAGGTGCATCTAGTTGGTTAACTCTCCCCAACAATGATGAACCATCATAACAGTTGTGATTGATTTGTAGCCAAAGCTTTCTGCTCTTGTGACATATGAGTACTTGTGTATGATGAGTTCCTGTGGCCCACCATTTCCTCCTTGAAATTCACAGACTTAGTCCTCCTTGATTCACAGACTTAGTCTGATGTTTATCATGAGGAGCACTATCAGCTGTTTTATGATAAACTCTATCCTTCTTTTTGGATTTGAATGAAGTCTTGGTTTATCACATTGGGATGAATGTGGTACAAACTTGGTCTCAAACTCATTTTTCATTTCATCCATCTAGATTTTAATGAGCTTATCTCTGTTGAGTTTGGAACCCTTTCTGTACCAACATTCATGAGAAAGATGATTGAATTTACCACATATTTCACATGGCTTATTCTTCATCTTGAATTGATCAACTGCTGATGTGGAAACTACTGAAGGTGTGCTCTTAGTACTTTCCTCCTTTCAGTACTTGTTTTAAGTACTGAAGGATCTGTAACAACTGAAGACTTGTTCTTCAGCTGTTCACTATCAGCAGTTGTTAATCCTTTTATTTCAGCTGATTTGAAATGCTTTTCAGATGTTTGTCTTTCCCTTCAGTGCTTGAGATACTTTGAGGGACAACATCTGAAGTACTCAGTTTCATGTGCTTACAGTAGTTGACCCATGAGTAATTGATTTGCTGAGGTATCAACACTGATTTCATCTTGTGATTTTTGGTGATCACTTGAGGTTGATGCACATGATGATGTGGTTTGAAAATTACTTTCACCTTTAGGTTTTACTATTGATTTTGGAGTAAATCTGTAGGTGGTGCAATGTGGTTGTAACCTATTCAAAACTTCACATTCGAAGCAGGTTGCTTGCTGAGCAGCATTTCAAATCCCTTGCAGGATGATACCCAACGGTCACACTCACTTGGGTAACTGCAAGTTTTTCTTTGAGTTCTCTGTGGTTCCCAAGAATGACCTCTAGCTTAGCCTTTTCATAATTTATTTGGCATTTAAGCTTATAAATCTCATTATCTTTATCCTTAAGGATAGACTCATATTCAGCTTTTCTTCTGGAAATAGTTTGCTCAAGCTCAAAATTTTGATTAATTAAAGCTACATTTGCCTCTCTAATAGAGATAAGTGCAACTATGCAAGATTCAGAGAATAGCTTGGCCTTAGCCTCAGAGGATACCTGGTTATCTGTGATGAAGATGCATTGGAGCATGAACTCTCAGTAGACTCCAGGGCCATGAGAGCTAGATTCCCAAAAGGATGTTCACCACCATGTTGACCATCACCAGCAAATAATTGCTCATTACCAGAGAGATCATCTGGTAAACTGCTCCAGTCAACAACATCAGGGTGAAGAAGCTGTGATGAGGTTGTGATTTAGATGATCGAGATGGTAGAGGCTCAGGTAAGGCTTGAGGTTGTTGTGCAATAGGAACTTGAACTTGATTTGGCTGAGGCATGTAATAGCAGGATATGGATATGACATTGTACCCTGAGGGACAAAATATGCAGGAGATATAGGTTGTGAATGATGACCAGAACTAGCAGGATGTTGCCCTCTGTTTTGTGGACTATTGCTTGGAAAAGTTACAAAGGGTGCAGAGGAGTTAGATCCAGTTGATCTACACTCTCTTGCAAAGTGTCCAAGCCTGTGGCATTTGTAACACCTCAACTTACTCTTGTCAAAACCAACTTTGGTTTTGCCAGAGAGTCCTAGAAATTTCCTACCAGTTCTCTTGTAGAACTTTTGAGATCTGATATTAATCAAGGCCATTTGGCTTAGAATATCCATCTCTTCTAAGTCATCATCAGCAATACCCTTTAAATCATCCATAATGAAACACAAATTGTCACTATTACAGCCTGACTGACTGTAAACACTAACAAATGCATGATTTGAACTGTTTGAAGAGAAATCTATATGCTTATCATAATTGCGTTCTGATGCAGCATATTCTGACTCATGACCAACCAAGGCAGTGTTCCCTGGTACAAAGTCATCAGTGAGCGTTCCTGATGATGCCAGTTTCCTTTTCTGCTCTATCTCTCTTTCAAATGTAAGCAGTTTCCCATGGAGTTGGGTGAGAGATAGGCTATCCAGATTTGCACTGGAGCGTAGGACAATGGTATATGTATCCCATCTCTCAGGCAGTAATCTGAGGAATCTGTTGTTCATCTGACTATTAGTGTATTCATGTTTGACCATTTTCAGCTCAGAGATCAAACAGGAAAAACGCTCAAACTGTTGAGTGAGTGAGTCACCCTTCCTATGAGAGAATGTCTCATATTGTTGGGCAAGGATTTCTCTGTTGTTTGCTAAGACCTCATCTGTTCCACCAATTTGTTCCTTCAATGCATTCCAGAGGTCATGAGCAGTTTCATGATGCATAAGCCCAGAATAGATTTCATTAGGCAGAGCCATGGCCAGAATACCATGCGCTTTAGCATCAATCTCAAACAGTTTTCGATCCTCATCTGAGTATTGTTCCTTCTTCTTCGGAACCATTTGGTTGGTTTCCGGATTGTTCACCATAGGCTTGTTTGGACCATGTACCACAGATGTCCAACAACATGAACTGTTAACATACAGGTGATGAAGCATTCTTCGTTGCCATATGTTATACTCAGTCCTAACCAGCATCGAGGCTTGGTTGAGGAACTGTATTGTGAGGGTCATTAGAAGGAGTAGTCATTCTCAAATTCAACCAAATTAAGTTAAGTTTTAACTGATTTAGAACAAAACACAACAAACCATATGAACCAAGAGAAAACTCAAAGCAAATAACCGAAAGCAACAGAAATCCAATGATCTATAACCAATTCTTGCAAATATGCTAATTCAATCAAACTTAGATATCAAAATAGCAGTTTCAATGATCAATTGTTAGATCGATCAATAAGTAACCAGCTCTGATACCATTTGTTAGGATCAGTGATCTAAGTTTGATTAATTAGAGAGTATTGCAGCGGAATTCGAACAATGAATTAAACAATTCACAAGAACACAATTGATATTCAATGTAACAGTAAACGGTTATAGAAAGAGAGAATTCTGCAAAAGAAATATTTCATTCATATGCTTTCGTGGTGGCTCAATGTCACACGTTACAACTAGGTCAACATTCCTTATATAGGAAATGTGACGTCTGCTAATGTCACTTGATAGTGACATCTAACAGAATTATTCAAACTACTGAAACTATGCAAACTACTGAGAATATTCTCAACTACTGATTACATCTCAGAGAATGCTAAGTACAAAAACATAAAACTACTAAACTACAACTACTGAAACTATAACTACTGAAAAGTAAATTACAAGTACTGAAAGGAAATCATCACAACTACTGAAGTTAATTACTTCAGCTATTGTGACAACTACTGATCACTTTGGTCTTCAGTCTTTGTTTTCAGTCTTTGTTCTTCAGTACTTTACTTTCAGACTTTGTCTTCAGCTGATGGCTTCAGACTTTGTCTTCAGACCTTGTAATCAGCTGATGTCTTCAGCTGTTGTGATCTTCTTCAGCAGTTGTAATGTCTGTGGGACTTAGAGGTTTTTCTGATTAGGCTCATTGGTTATTTTGGTCTAACACTTCTCCTCTCTTGTGACTCGTGCATGTATTTCAAATGCAAAGCAGAGCCGTATTACATTTTGGAATTTGAGGGCTTGTACAATATTCTGCGTGTCATAGAAAAGTGGCCACTTGTATAGAGTGTAGACATCATCAGCTGACAAGTTTGTAAGCCACATCGGGTCAAATACCTTGATAGTATCCATTCTGCCCTCTTTGTTTAGAACTATGACAACCTCTCCTGTTCTACAAGCATATTACCACCACTTAAAGTATGGAGTGAAGTCTTGTGGCATTTCCCTAAGAGGGATTCTTGACATTATGCGTGGAGGACTCCACTTCAGCACTATCTTTGGCTTTCCAGTTATGGGATCAACTTCAGACCATCTGATATACCTTGTAGGTTGTGAGGTTTGAAGTTTACCCACCTAGTGTGGTACTCTTTCTTCAAGGCAGCCTCAAACCAGCCTGACATCTTTCTCGGGTCAGCATACAACAGCTTCAGTTTAGCCAGTTGTTGAGCTCAAAACCAGGTAGAGACTTTAGATCATACGGGAATCTAAAGTACTTAATACCCTTCTCTCTCTTTACTGTGTATACATTAAGATCATCAAAATGGGCCCACGCGATAATCTTGCCTGACACCTTGTGATGTTTCGTCAATTTGTAGAGCTTGGTGTAGACATTCAGTTTAGGAGCAGACGTTGGGCTCGGATCTCCTCAAAACATGCAGCTCATTCAGCCTTTCTGATATCAACATCGGTGTTTGAGGTTTGGGCTTGTTCTTCAACCTTCTCGGACTCTTGCTCCATCTCATCTAATATCTCAAATGTATCACTGACCAAGGAATCACCCAGATTGGGGACCACATTTCCCTCTTTTTCAGCGTACTCGGATAGTGCTCTGCAGTGATGTCCTCGAACACTATCTCATCAATGTCGTTCAACTCGTCGTCACTGGTTTCTTCAAAAGTTGGAGCGTCCTTTACAATCTCATCAGGATTGAGCTTGAACATTTCTGCCAGTTGCTCATCAGTAAGATAATGAATTATTTCCCCTTCTTCAGGGATGTAACTCACTGATCTCTTGACAATCTCTTACAGATCAAGAATCATGGTTAGTTGAGTCTTGACCTGATGAGGAGGAGCAACATCGTATTCGTTCTTCTTAAAATTTAGATCTGATTGATTTAGACATGTAACACAATAATCATTAGTTAATAATCAAACAGAACCACTTAAACAAAATTTAACCACTCATTACATTAATTTGATACAAGATTCAAATACATATGATTTAAATAACATAAGCAACTAATTATTACTCTTGTCTTGTATCATGTGCTCCTCTGCTGACGGGGCTGATATGGAGGCACCTTGGTCTTGAGTCCTTTTGCTCCTCCTTTCACTTACAGACGTGGCACCCGCAGCAGAAGTATCATCATCATCATGATCAACATCATCATCAGCATCATCACCAAATCAGTATCATCCCCATGGTCATCACCATCATCATCATCATCATCATCACTGTCATCAACATCACCATCATCTCCATCTCCCTCTCTGATCTTTAGGGGCTCCTCCTTTGACCCTTTGAGCCTCAGCATGATGGTCTTGTTGGTTGCCTCCAACTCGTCTATCCTTTTAGCAGAGTGGACATGTGCTCCTGGAGTTGGTATATCTCTAAGCTCTGTGCAGCAATTTGTTGTGCCTACTGCTCAATCAGCTGAGCCTGCTAAGATATCTTCTGATATTGTGCAGCAGTATGATCTACTAGCTGACAAATCTGGGCAGTCTTCTCGTCATCGGCTGCCAACAGCTTCAGCACCATACGGTTAAGTGTCGAGAGTTGTTCCTCTACCCCAGTAGGAGGCAGAGAGGATCCAGATGGGAAAGATGGGTAAGATGACGGTCCTGCGTGGTGGCTAGTGGTGGTGGTGGTAGTGGTGAAGATTGGGGGTGGTATAGATGAAGGTGGTGGTGGACGAGTGAAGATTGGGGGTGGTATAGATGAAGGTGGTGGTGGATGAGTGAAGATTGGGGGTGGTATAGATGAAGGTGGTGGTGGAGTTGGTCTGGTAGTAGTGGTAGTAGGTGGAGTGGTGGTAGTGGGTGGAGTGGTGGTAGTGGAGGTCGTAGTGGTGGTGGTGATGAATGTCATCCTCCTCTTCTTCTTCTTCAACCGGTGGGGCTGAGTCATCCTTATCTTCCTCGAACCCCTCAAGGTGGATGCTCCCCCTGAATGTTGTTGCACTGATCGGGAGCATAAGTAGGATCAGTGTCAGCATCCCTAGCCTCGCCAGGGCATCCTCCAACCTCCCGAATACCTCAGTCGGTGGCAACCACCCTGCTCCCTACACTCCGTGCCAGGGGCTCCTCATCTGTCTCATCATCCTCATCAAGACAAAATTCCTGATGGAACCCTATAGCCTCTGTTCCACCTTGGGTGGTTGGTGGAGATGCTATATTAGTAGTGGGGGCCCTAAGTTGAGTGGGCCCTACATCTCCACCAACACTGTTGTCATGTCATTGGAGTCATCTTCAAGGAGCTCCAGCTGCTCGACATCCGAATCACTATCTACGTGAAGTCGTTTACGCCTCCCCGGCGCCACGTAGTCCACCTTGGCCAGATGGCCTATGAGTCTCTTTATCAGGGGTTTGACTTGCTTTCCCCAGTATACCTTCATACGACCCAATGTCATATCATCCATAATTACCAATGCCATATCGTCGTTGCTCTCCTTGGGCAGTGTGGGTAGCCTCTCATCAAAGATCATCTGTGAAAATCTAGGGTACATGCAGAAACCCTCTTTGCCCTTTGCCTCCAAGTTCTCTATCAACTAAGGGATGATCATGCTAGAAAACTGAAAGGGTGGCTTAGTACCAGTGCCACATAGGCATTTTGAATCTGGTCTGATAGGTCATCGAACCACCCCTTCGTGACGCCAAGCACTTGAGGATGACATGTGCCAAGTACTTGTACTAGGGACACATGTAGCTCTTGTTAAGCACCCCTGCATTGATATCCCCAGCGTACTTCATCCTCAAGAAGCACCCTCTCACCGTCAGGGGGTGAATGTCTACATCATCACCCAACCCCAGTACTCTCCTGATATCCTCAGTAGTAATCTCTATATCCAACCCAAAGATAGAACTCCTTATGCGGTACGGCTCTCATGATCGATCAACCAATGCACCATCCCAGAAGGCCTATTGTATAGACCTGTAGGGAGTGCATGGTGTAAATATCGCCTTGTGGATCAAGGATCACTTGAGGAAAGCGATGCTCCCTGCAAACTCGGCACCATTTCGAGTCGTAGAATCGAGATAAGCACAAATGTTGTGCTTGGGGTTGATGGACCATCTGTCAGCCATCAATTTGTAACACAAGACACATAAACATTAGCTAACCACACAATGTAAATCAGTTCTAATTAAGTTGGTTGAATTCATTCTGGTTCATTCATATGATTGAACCATGCGACTGTGTTCAGTCGGTTGTCCTGGCATGCGACTGGATTCAATCTGGTGACTGAACAGGCAACTGAGTTCAATAGGTTGACTGATCCTGCGATTGGTTCAGTCGGCCGACTGCGCTCATCTGTATGGTCCATTCGGCCGATTGAGCCATTTGACCAGCTCAATCGTGCGATTGGAGTTCATCCTTGCGACCAGTTGCATGACCCACTATTCGGTCGACTGTGATTTGATTTTTACCCCATTCTTGAAATTAGACGTTGTGTAATGGATCTTTAGACTCGCAATCAATCATTATACAAGTAACCTAATAACTTCAATTTCAACATTTTACTCGGTTTAGTTAGGTTATTAGTCCATTCACAGTTTGGTTCTTGTTTGGTCGAATTTCTTGATTTTTGGAGGCCAATCGATGGAGTCTTTGGCATGGGTACATCGCATTTTACCTATATAATCACCAACTAGAGTCAGAATATCAAGCAAAGTTGGAAACTTTGGTCTAATGAAATTTGAGCAGAGTAACGGTAAGGTGTGCGATATTAGGGCGATTGGGGGTGATGAGTTGAATGCGATTGACTGTGGGCATATTTATACTGAATCTGATTTCAATCGGCCGACTGGACACATACGCTCGGTTCATTCGGGTGAATGGATCTCAGTCGTATGATTGGCTTAATCGATCACATTCAGTCGGCCGACTGGATTTCAGTCGGGCGACTTACTCATTCGCACAGTTCCATTGGTCGAATGGCTCATTCTGATAATCCATTTGGATGAAGGGTTCATACTCATGTGCCATTCAGTTGTTTAGTGCATGAGTATGGTCCATCCGTACGATTGGTCTATACTCATGGTCTAGTCATGTGATTGGATCATACTCATGGTTTTGACTTTATGTCCATTTCTCACTTAACCCTTTTAAATTTTGATTAAACTTTATGAGCATTTGATCATCTCAGACATGATTATTTTAACTTGAAAAACTTATGACCACCTCAGACGTGATCCTTTTATACAATTTGTCACCTCAGATGTGACTAATTTTACCTTTGAAGACACGTGTGGTCACCTCAGACGTGACCCTTTTAAATGATTAAATCCCCTAATGAATTCCATGGCGTAGTCCGATATCAAATAAACTGAAATTAAGTAAACTAAAAAAATAGAAGACTTAAATTGAAATACAAAACTAAACTAGTTTTTTGACTTTTTGTGTGAGGTGTAAATCCTAGGAAATCTAATAGATTCGGTTCCAGATTAGGTAGCTTCAATTTATTTTGACCATAACTGAACCACTTCAATTGGAATCATACAGGTAAGTCAAATCATTTGGGACATGTTTATCAACACCTTTTGATGCTCAATTCTTGTTTTTCATCTAGAGTCGTTAGCAAGTTTAGGAAATCATACTAGTACTATTAGATCCCCACACTAATTTGGACATTCAAGAATTGTATTCACGTTGATTGTCAGTATACTGGTCCTCTTAAATCCATACACAGACTTTTGACACAGATTGGTGATAGTTTAGGGTTTGATTACTTCAACAAGCATTTGTGGATCCCACGCTTATATGGTAATCAACCTTCCTCAGGAGATTTTTGAGTGGTCTCAGGGTAGTTTTCAAGAAGAAACTATTCTTAGAACTTTCAGAGAGAAGCCAAGCCTCAGGTTAGTGCCACCGCGCAGCAGAGAGGTGGCAAACAACAATGAAGTCTAGAATATATAGGTTATGCTTATCCTTAGGTCAGTGCCACCGCACGGTAGAGAGACACATAACCTATCTCCATGTTTGAGCAATTTTTAATATTTTTGCACAGTATTCACCAACAACATGAGTATTAGTTCGATTGCTTTTGCTCATATATTGGTCTTACGCACACATTAGTGGCGCTTATTCTGCTTGTCACCCCTTATTGGAATTTGTTAATTGTGTTAACCAGGGATAAGATGTTAAGCCATAGCTTGTTGAACAACTTAGTTTGTTCTTGAGATCACCAACAGGGTCTAATCACATATTGTGTTGAATCTACCGACATATCATCTGTGGTTTGACAATCTCTAGTTCTACTTTCTTTGTGTTACCTTAGTAGTAGCTAGTTTCACTATCATTTTCCTTTTATATTGCTCAGACTACACAAACTTATACTTTGAACTTTGCATCTTATTTTATTTAAACTTTAAAAGTCCCAAATGGTTTGTACCTGTGTATTATCATTTTCCAAAGTCATTGAATCGTATCACCGATACGATCTACTTTCTATCAGCTAGCCTCTTCTTCTACCTCGTTTCTGGTTAATGTTACTAACTGACCTATTCTCCCCCGAAAATTCTAAAACCATAACCGATTTATATTGTTTAGGATTTTAATAGGCAACCAAATAACTTCAAGTTAATTAACTACTTAAAATTAAACAAATAAATAAGGAAAATAAAGTAAAAATTAAAAGAAAATTTTGACACTACGCATCGACTACACATGGTCATCTTCGGGAATTACATCACGTTTTTCTTTTTATGCCGTTGACCTCTTACAAATATAAAAAACATGGTTTATCAAAAGCCTTTGTATAGAGCCCAGCGTGTTAAAAATCAGTATTAATTATAATCACATCGAATAAGTTCTTTTCAAAGCAATCACATATAAAGTGACATTTTATGCCAATGTGTTTGGTCTTAGGATGTTGGACCGGAGTTTTAGTTACTGCAATCACAGCAGAGTTATCAACAAAAATAGGAGTAGAAGAGAATTTCAAACCGTAGTCCCGCATTTGCTGTTGAATCCATATGATTTGTGAACATCAATTTGCAGCAGCAACGTATTTGCCTTCACAGGTTGACAAGGCAACTGAGGTCTTCTTCTTATACTACCAGGTCACTAATCTCCTCCCAAAGAATTGACATCCTGCTGATGTAGACTTGTAGTTCATCTTGCAGCTACCGTAATCCGAGTCACTATATGCTGTCAACTCAAAGTCATCGTCATAAGGATACCACAACCCAAGTGTTGGAGTACCCTTCAGATAACGAAAGATCCTTTTGACCCCTATGAGATGGTTAACTTTTAGCTTTGCCTGATATGTTAAACATAAACATGTCGCGTACATAATATTAGGTATTAAGGCAATGAGGTACATGAGAGATCCAATCATTCCTCGGTACATGGTGGCATCGACCAGATCACAATTCTCGTCGGGTGCTACATCATGGTTTGTAGCAAGTGGAGTCCCAGCTGCGGAAGCATTCTCCATGTCAAACCGACTGAGGATATCTTCTACATACTTGATCTGATGTAGGAAAATCCTTTTGGGTGTCTGATCAACCTGTAGCCCAAGAAAAATTTTATCTCTCCCATGGCACTCATCTCAAACTCAGCCTTCATTACTGCTTCAAACTCTTTTCATAGATCTTCGTTCTTTGAACCGAAGATTATGTCACCTACATAAATTTGGACAACCAGTAAATCTCCATCCTTTTCTTTTATGAACAGTGTACGGTCAATGACTCCTCGGCGAAAACCATGTTTCACAAGGTGAGTCGAGAGTTTCTCATACCAGGCTCGGGGAGCTTGATGAAGCCCATATAACGCCTTGTCGAGTTTGTAAACTCTATCCCAATGATATGGATCCTCAGTCCCTCAGGCGGACTTACATACACTGTATCTCTGATTTCACCATGAAGGAATGCACTCTTAACATCAAGTTGATAAACTTTAATCTTCATGTACGATGCATAGGCAAGGAAGATACGGATTGCTTCCATTCTTGCCACGGGTGCAAACACTTCATTGTAGTCAACGCTCTCGACTTGTCAAAATCCTTGGACAACAAGTCGAGCCTTGTTTCTTATGATCATGCCTTGATCATCTTTCTTGCATTTCAAGACCCATTTTGTGCCAATGACCTTAGCACCTTTAGGTCTATCCACCAGAGTCCATACACCTAACTCTTGAACTGAAGAAGTTCTTCTTGCATGGCACTCACCCATGCCTCATCATTCAGGGCTTCACTAGCATACTTTGGCTCGAACTGAGACACAAAGCAACGATATGCACCGTCATGTAGGTAACCCTTTTCCATCACCGAGGCATAATCAGCTTAATACAACAAATTTTCTGGTCTGAAGTCCTGATCTCACATCCCCAGTGACATTATCCAAAGGATGATAGACATTTAGGCGTGATCCAGGAATGGTTGGAACAACTACCTCAAGATCAAGATTATGAACATTTGTTTAATATCTAAGGTAGTAGGAGTTTGAGGTTCTGAAGACTCAGAGGCATCAATGTCAGATGCTTGTGGACTTGTAGTAAGGGGAACCTGTTGCTCCTCGTTGTTCTGATCAGTCTCCACAGCTTCTTCATCAGAGGAAGAGTCAGTATCTTCAAGTGCTCCCCCTGAGTTGGTAGATGAATCACCTTGTAGTCCAGATGATGTAAATTCCTGAGATGGTGTGTTTAGAACAACATACATCATCTTTGTTGCTAACTCATCATCAAAAGTGGAGAGTGGTATGTTGAAGGATTTGAAGAATCCATCATCGTCGAAAAAGAATGTGGGTCCTTTTCAAGCAGGTGGTGTGGTGTATCTCTGAACATCAACAGTACACCGCACTTCTACCTAACCTGTAGAGTCGTTGTAAACCCTCTTGTTCAGTATGTTGTATCCTAGAAAGATACCTTCATCAGCCTTCTCGCATAATTTGCCCTCCCGAGTCTTCTTCAGTAGGGTGCACGGGGCGCCAAATGGCTCGAGATACTCTAGATTTGGTTTATGTCGATGTAGTAACTCGTAACATGTCTGTGCCGTCTCTATCAAGCTCGATTCAACATGTAACATGCGTTTAACTATTTTCCAGCCATGGCGTTTAACTATCAGAACTCGATTCAACGTGTAACATGCATTTGCAACCGCCTCGTTCCAGAATTGGATAGGCAGTTTCGAGTCTGCTAGCATTGTCCGTGCCGTCTCTATCAAGCTGCAATTTTTCCTTTCAGCAATGCCATGCATCTGAGGTGCGTAGGCAGAGGTGAATTGATGCACAATTCCCTTTTCCTTGCAGTAATCCTCCATCCATTGATTCTTGAACTTGGTTCCGTTATTTGAGCGCACTTGATGAACCTTCAGCTTGTAGAGGGACTCCAATGTAGTTACTAATTCTTTGAATGACTCAAATGTTTCTGATTTGGATTTCGGAAACATCACCCAAGAGAATCTTGAGTAGTCATCAGTAACTACATAGCAGTACAAGTCGCCTACGATGCTTCTTGTACTGAGTGGACCAAACAGATCCATGTGAAGAAGTTTAAGAGGAAGTTCAATAGATTGAACTTTCTTTTCCTTATGAGACTTCGTGGTCTGTTTGCCCTTCTTGCATGCAACACAGAAATCCGGAAGTTGGAAGTTTTTGACGTTAACTCCTCTCACTAGATCATTCTGGATCAAGCGATTTATCTTTCGTGGATTAATGTGTCCCATTCTCCTATGCCAGGAGATGGATTCCTTCTCGATAGCTTTTGACAAGAAGCACTGAACTTCATGATCCGTTGTGGAGGCCTTTGATAAATCCAAGACATAATGGTCCTTATATCTTGAGGCAGACATTAATACTTGATCCTCCAGGATGACATAGTCCCTTTACAGGACATAGCATTTCTTCTTGTCAAATGCTACCTTAAATTCTTTATCACAAATTGAAAAACAGAAAGCAAGTTATTCTGAAGTTGTTGAACGTAGTTTACCTTGTAAAACTTCACATTCTAATTACCTACTTCTCCTTGAGCTGTGATGTACCCACCTTTGTTTCCAACAAACGAAACGTGACCTTCTTTTATATGTGTTATGTTTGATAGGAGTGTCATGTTCCCTAACATGTGCCTGGATGCTCCGCTGTCAATGATCCACGTGTTGGTCTCAGCACTATAATGAACACCTTGCACATTCAATTTGAAAATGTTAGTTCAGGTTAGGGACCCAAGCCTTCACTGGCCTGGGTTTCCCAGAGGCATCACACATCATAAATGTAACCCATTGACCGTTCGAGGACGAGAGAAGCTCAGATGTCTCCTTGTTCTCATTATCAGACAATGAGGTTGATTTCTCCTTCCATAAGCCAGATTTATGTAAGGCCTGTTTATGATAAACAGACGACTGGCTAATGTGTTGAACTTTAGGTTCGCTAGCCCTTCTAGGTGGCGTCACTGAGTTCCTCCTAAAAGAGCTAGGTTTTTGTTCAGGAAGTTCAACTTTCCACCTTGGTGTCTGATAGTAAGGACAATGAGACGCAATGTGTCCATACTCTCCACAACTGTAGCATGATCTGCTTTCGACTTTACGATTTAATTGTTTTTGTGGAGATGTATGTGACACCCGGGTGACCTTACTCTGTTTGGGTTTTGACTCTGATTGTTTAGATGTTTTGTCAGATTTGACAAAGTTAATTGCTTTAACAATTTTAACATCCTTTTCTTTTCTATTTTCTGGACTTTGACATGATGCACGTGATTGGTTAATATTACTTGTCCTTTTAGGTTTAGATTTGACATTTGTTGAACCAAACTTTATACTAGCCTTTTCAAACTCTTTGTCCAGGTTAATGCAAGGCATTTTACCTTTTGCCTTTGAAGTGGCCTCCTTTTGTTTAGAACCAGATTCATTTGATGAACATGCGGAATCTGGATCACTTACAAGAGGAGTGGACACCACATGATCCTTGATTGGATTATCATTAATTGGTTTACATTTTGTGTTCATCAAGATCTCATGTGGTGGTGGAACCACTTTATAACCCATTCCCTCCCCATTGTTTCTCTCTCTCACTAAGTTTTGGACTATGTGTGAAGAACTAGTCCAACTATGTAGTTTTTGTTTTAGGGAATTAACTTCTACTTCTAAAACTTCCTTTTGTTTCTTAATGTCTTATAGGGAGTTAAGATACTACCTAATGTCATTAGCTTAGTTAAAGGCTACAACTTCTGTTTCCCTAAGCTGTTTGTTCAAAAGGTAAAGACCGGACAAAATTTGATTGCTACTAAGGACACTACCTTAGGATTTGATAAATCAAAGGTAACCTGCTTCAACTGTGGTGAGAAGGGCACTTTAAAAGGGAGTGTGTGAAGCCAAAGAAGACTGGCAACGGGAATCCTTTCTCCTCCTTAAGTCGTCAGGAGAAATCCACTAGCAGTCCTACTTCATCAAGCAAGGATCCCAAAGCCTTGAGTACTCATGATGATGAAGGACAAGACTAGAGTTTCTGGTTTGTCTCACCAAGAGAATCTAATATTGCTAGTGTGGAGGATATTGATGATGACTCTGCTAGTGAAGGAGATATGGCAGTCGAACTTGCGATGTCAACATTAGAAGAAACTGCCCCAGTGGTCACCTACCTGCCTGAAGAAAGGAAAACTACTACAACGTCAGAATCACCAGCTCCAGAAACACCAGATTCTCCATTGATGGTTGATTCTTCAGAACCCTCTTAGGTAATACTACTGACCAACTCTTTAAAATCATGATTGTTCTGATTGTTATAAATTTAGGGAAAGCATTGATTTAAAATTTGCTAGGTTATTAGATCATAATGATAACTTAGTAAAAAACTTCTTAGCTCTCCAGACTGCACTGGCTAAGGCCCACATTATATCCATCCTCTCAGCTTTGTCTCATCCACCTGCTCACAGTCCTTATCTGCCAGGTGGCAGTTCGCAATCTTTCCAGCAATTAGTCCATCATAGGAGTGGACTACCGCAGCTAAGAGATCCATGTGCTCTTTAGCTACCTTAACTGTCACATTCCCGAAGTTCTTGGTCTTATGCTTTGCTGCATTGCTTCAGGTGCAATGTATTAGGTACAAGATGACCCTGACGTTTCTGACCCGGAAGTAGAGGCTGGTGAGGGACCAGACGAGCTTGATACAAAAGTTGTCTGAAGAGGTGCTCTAGATGTCTTGGCTTGAGGAGTCGCATTGTACAGTGCTGGGTTTTGATCATAAGAAGCCTTTTGAGCTCTGTACTTCATTCTTAGTTCTTCCTCTCTCAGCTTCAGAATGAAGTCATTTACATCTAACTTCATTAGCATACCATTCTGTCTGAGATTAGAGACGAATGAAACCCATTTCTCTGGCAGCCCATCTGCAAAGTTGGACACTTTGTCCTCCATTGACGTCGATACTCCATGAGTGTGCATCTCACTCACCAAGTGGTAGAATCTATCGATCACATCATCTAGGCTTTCTTTTCCCATCGAGGAGAAGTTGTCAAACTCCTTCTTTAAAGCCTTAGGCTTTATGGCCTTCAATGATGCATTTTCATCATACCCTTTTCTCCAATGCATCCCATAGCTTATTTGCTTGTGTATATTTCAAGAATTGATGAAAATATCCTTCAGAATTGACTGTGTAGGCAAGCATAACCTTCTCTTCTGCATTGTATTCACCTTTTGTCCATCAGTCATGCCACCAAGTGTTAGTTTGACACCATCCGCTCCTATAGGCATGTTGTACCCCATCTCTATAGACTCCTACAGATTGGGATCTACTCCATTTAAGTAGATCTCGAAACATTGCTTCCATTATGGGTACTCGTCTAACGTGATTAGCTTTGGGGGCTTATTATGATTCCCCACTTCATTCTCCAGTAGCATTAAGTTCTGTATACGTGAGTTTCTTCCTGTTGTGAATGCTGAGTATTGGTCTTCCATTGCTATTAACTTTAACTTTAAACCAACCTGTTGTATAAGTGCGAATGAAGGTGCGATTGGGCTATTTGGGCGATTGAACTATGCGGATGGTTCTATTATGCGACTGAACTAATGCGGATGACTCAGTCGAGCGAATGAACTTATGCAGATGAACAATGCGAATAGTCTACTCAATCGGACAAATGGAAGTGCGACTGAGTCCAATCGTGCGTATGGGGAATGCGAATGTGTTCAGTCATGCGATTGAGTCAATCGTGCGACTGAAGTTGCTGGATTTTGAAAATTCGTAGGTTTAATGTGTTTTGGCCGCAAAAACTCGAATTTTCACTAACCCTAATTCTCCTATGCTGGAAAAACTGAACTTTATGACTAGGAGATGTCTAAGACACCGTTTGACACAAAAAGATTGCGTTTTTAGTGAAAAAACACAATTTTTGTATCAAAAACGATTGAAACACACGTAATCAAGAGCCAACGCTCTGATACCACTTGTTAGGATCGTGTATTGAACGAATACTAATTGATTAACGTGTATACCTAATCAAATAGTGTGGAAAACTATTTCATGGCGATCCAATCAGTGCGAACGCACGTAGAACAATTATGTATTGAATCTAAACGTTAAAATCAATTAGGAATCAATCTACTGCAATCTATGAACTTGGAACAGATTCTTAGAGGTCTCTGGACGGCTAGGGTACGTCTGGGTATTGAATATTCAATGTGTTTTATTTTTCCACGATTTAAGTGGTATTTATAGGTTAGGGTTTCTCAATCGTGCGACTGGACCATTTGCGTGGTTCAGTCGGGCGATTGAGTCATGCGGTTGATCCATTCGCACAACTGAGTGTTCAGTTGTGCGACTGAGTCAATCTCATGTTTCAATCATGCGACTGATCCAGTCTCCTGGTTCAGTCGTGTGACTAAGTCATTCGCATGAAGTTGTTCATGCCTATGGTCCATTAGCATGGGCCATTCGCATGATAACTTCATATTACTAAGTTTGAATGTATTCATTATCATTACATTATATTATTTATGTTAGTTCAAACAACCACAAACCTATATAATCAATTCGATAATCGTTAAACAACTCATTAATGTGATATTAAACATGATAAACACAACCAAACATTTGCATTTCATTAAGTACCTAACTATTACATAAGCGTAAGACATATTACATTAAGATCAGAATCAAGGTACACATGTATCAACATTCCCTCAATGGGATCTTAGACATTGTACGTGGAGGACTCCACTTCAACACCACTTTAGGTTTCCCAGTCCTTGGGTCCACCTCTGACCTTCTAATGTACCTCGTAAGTTGTTAAGGCTTGAAATTAACCCATCGTGTGTGGTATTCTCTCTTCAACGCAGCTTCAAACTAGCCTGACATCTTCCTGGGCTCACCATACAGCAGGTTCAAGCGTGCCAACTGGTTGAGCTCAAAACCAGGAAGAGTCTTCAGATCATGTGGAAATCTGAAGTACTTGATTCCCTTCCCTCTTTTCACTGCATATACATTTAGATCCTCAAAGTAAGCCCACACGATTATCTTGCCAGACACCATAAGATGGTTCTTTACTTTGTAGAGCTTGGCGTAGGCACTCGGGTTTGGCGTTGTGCGTTGGGCACGGATCTCTGCAAAACAAGCTGCCCATTCAACCTTTTGTTTTCATATCGGCTTCCGTGGCTTGGGCTTGGCTTTCAGATTTCTCGGTCTCCCTCTCTATCGTATCCAATTTAAAATGCATATCACTGTTGAGTGTATCTCCAAAATCAGGGACCACATTTCCCTCTCGATCAGTATATTCTGGATAGTACCATGCTATGAGGTCTTCAATCTCTATCTCATCTTGAGCGTCATCACTAGCAACATCGACGGTAGGGGCATCCTTAACCAATTCATCCGGGTTAACCGGAACATTTCTACGAGTTGCTCATCAGTGAGGTTGAGAATAATTTCTCTTTCTTCGGGAGTACAGCTTACAAACCTCCTGACAATCCCTTGAAGATCAAGTATCATTATGAGATGAGACTTGATTTGCTGAAGGGGAGCAACATCGTAGTCATCTCGCTGATAATGTGGATATGCTTGATTTAAAACATTTAACACATCATGCATAGTAAATAATCAAGATATTAAACATTAAATATATATACATAAACATTCAAGAACATAAGTTTAATACAATATTCAAATTACACATGATTTAAATTACACAAAACTCTATGCATTACTTTTGTCTTGGATCATATGCTCCTCTACTATCGAGGCTGATGTCGAGGCACCCGGATCTTGACTCTTTTCAGTCCGCCTCTCACTAGCTTCCTGTGCACCCGAAGCAGATGACTCTCCTCCTCCTTTAGTGTCTCCTCCATCCACACCCTCACCTTCATCATCACTATTATCATCATCATCATCATTATCATCATCATCATTATCATCATCATCACTATCATCACCATCATCACCGTCTCCCTCTCTGATCTATAGAGGCTCATCCTTTGTGCCCTTAAGTTTGAGCAGGATGGTCCTCTTAGCATCCTCCAACTCCTCGATCTTCTTAGTAGATAACACATTTTGCTCCTTGATTTGGGAAATTTCTTGACTCTGAACAGGCATTTGCTAAGCCTGCTCCTCAATCTGTTCCGCCTACTGAGAGATCTGTTGTGATTGTGCAGCGGTAAGCTCTACAGACTGTCGGAGTTGAGCAGTCTTCTCGTCATCGGCTACTAACAGCTTCAGCACCATACAGTTTAGTGCTAAAAGTTGTTCCTCTACCCCACTGGGAGGTAGAGATGATCCTGAGGGAAAGGATGGGTGATATGATGATCCTGCCTGGTGGCTAGAGGTGGTGATGGTGGCAGTGGTGAATATGGGAGGGGGTATATGTGTGGGTGGTGATGGGTAAGCTGAAGTGGTGGTGGATGTGATGTGGGTAAGTGATGGAGTGGCTGAGGTAGTGGTGGTGTCTGTGGTGGCAGTGGTAGTGACAAGTGGAATGGTGGTAGTGGTGATGGGAGGAGTGGTAGTAGTGGTGGCTGTGGTGGTTGTGGTGATGAAGGTCATCCTCCTCTTCTTTGTCTTCATCCTATAGGGCTAAGCCATCGTTTTTCTACTCATGCCCCTTGAGGTGGATGCTCCCCCAGGGTGCTGCTGGGATGACCTGGTGTGTAACTAGGGTCGGCTGCAGTCTCCCCAGACTCGCAAGGGCATCCTCTAACCTCCCGATTGCATCGCTCGGTGGCAACCACCCTGCTGCCCACTGTCCTGGTTACGAGCTCCTCATCACTGTCTTCCTCCTCATCAGGAGGACAGGGATCCTAATGGAAACTAGCAGTGGTGGCATCTACATGAGTGGGTAGTGGAGGTGTAGAATGTTCAATGCTGGCTCTAGAAGCAACGAGGCCAGAATCTCCACCAGTGTCACCGTCATCATCATCAGAGTCATCAGATGGAAGAGCAATCTGCTCAACATCTGAATCACTCTCCTCGTGGTGCCATTTACGCCTTGTCGGCGCCACGTACTCCTCTTGGGCCAGGTGCCCGAACAGTCTCCTCACAGGGGGCTTGACTTGCTTTCCCCTGTAGACCTTCATGCGGCCCAAAGTAGTGTCATCCATCACCTCACGTGATACCGCATCATGGCTCTCCTTAGGCAAGGAGGTAGCTTTTCATCGATAATCATCTGTAAGAATCTTGGGTACATACAGAATCCCTCCTTGCCTTTAGCCTCAAGATTCTCTATCAGGTATGCAAAGATTATGCTTGAGAAGCTAAAGGGGTGTTCAGTGCCACATAGGCATTCTAAATCTTCTCTGATAGGTCATCAAAGCCACCACTCCTCGAAGCTATGCACTTCAGTATCACGTATGCTAAGTACTTGAACTGGGGACACTGGTTGCTTTTGTTTAGCACACCTGCATTGATGTCCCCAGAGTACTTCATCCTGAGGAAGCATCCCCTCACTGTCAGAGGGTGTAGTCTAGTTGGGTGATCAGCATCCTCACCCATATCCAGTACTCGTCTAATATCTGCAGCAGTCACTTCTATATCTTGCCCAAATATAGTACTCCTGATGCAGTAGGGCTTATGAGATCGATCAACTGATGCACCCTCCCAGAAGGCCTGCTGTATAGACCTGTAGGGAGTGCATGGTGTAGAGATGGATCGGTGTATCCGTGATCTCTTCAGAAAGCTATAAGGCCATCAAACTCGGTAGTGTTCCGAGTCGTGGCGTCCAGATAAGCACAAATATTGTGCTTGGTGATGATGGTCCACCGATTAGCCATCAATCTATATAACAACCAGAATTTGTCAGAATCTTGAAATTTGAAGTTAAGTAAGGTCAGAAGAATTTTGGCAGAGTAACGACACGATATGCAATTTTAGGGCGATTGAGGGGTGATGAGTATGTGCGATCGACTATGGCCCTATTTATACTGAATATGGTTTCAATCGGACGTCTGGATCCATTCGCTCTTTCATTCGGGTGATTGGAACCCAGTTGGGCGATTGGTTCAGTCGATCACCTTCAGTCGCCCAACTGGGTTTCAGTCGGACGACTGACTCATTCGGACAACACCATTCGGGCGACTAGCTCAATCTTGTAAGCCATTCGTGTGAATGGTTCATACTCATGCTTCATTCGGTTTTCTAGTGCATAAGTATGGTCCAATCGTACGACTGGTCCATACTCATGGTCCAGTCGTGCGAATAGATCATACTCATGTTTTTACTTTATGACCATTTGACATTTGACCCCATTTAACTATTGATTGAACATTTTGAGCATTCGATCATCTCATACATGATCATTTTTACTTTGAAAACTTTTGATCACCTCAGTCGTGATCCTTTTAAGCATTTGAACACACGTTTGGTCACCTCAGACGTGATCCTTTTATGTAATTTAATCCCATATTGAATTCCATGACATAGTTCGACTTATAACTCTAAAATGACTAAATGTTAAAACAAAACAAAAGAACTAACATTAAAAGAGAAAACTAAAGATGTTTTTTTGTGATTTTGTGTGAGGTGGAAATCCTAAGATAGAAATCTAACAAATTTATTTCTTGAACTTGCAGCTTCATGTTATTTTGACCATAAGTGGAATGATTCATTATGGAATCATACAGGTAATCAAATCATTCAGGACGTGTTACCAAAATCATTTGATGCTAGATTCTTGTTTTTGTCGAAAGTTATTATCAAATTAAGGAAATCATACTAGTATACTTGTCCACTTAAATCCATACACAGACTTTTGACACAGATTGGTGATACATTAGGTTAAATTATTCTTAGGCACGATGATTGTCAGTATACTTGTCCACTTAAATTATTTCAACAAGCATTTGTATGGTAATCAACATTCCTCAGGAGATTTTTGAGCAGTCTACGGGTATTTTTGACAAGAAGACACTATTCTTAGAGCTTTCAAAGAGAAGCCAAGCCTTAGGTCAGTGCCACCGCACAACAGAGAGGCGGCAAACAACAATGAATTCTAGAATATATAGGTTATGTTTATCCTCAGGTCAGTGCCACCACACAACAGAGAGGCACCAACAACATATGTTATTAGTTTGATTGCTTTTTGCATTTTTCATCATGTGCTTTGCTCATTTTTGGTCATCCGCACACATTTGTGGCTTTTATTTTGCTTGTCACCCTTTATTGGAACTCTGTTGATTGTGTTAACCAGGGATATGATGATGACCCACAGCTTGTTGAACAACTTAGTTTAATCTTAGGATCACCAACGAGGTCTACTTATCTATTGTGTTGAATCTACCGATACATCATCTAATGGTCTAGCAACCTCTAGGTCTACTTTCTCCATGTTACGTTAGTAGTAGCTAATTTTACTATCATTTTTCCTTTTATTTTTGCTTAGACTTCTCAGACTTATACTTTGAATTTCGCATCTAATTTAATTTAAATCTTTTAAAGTCCCAAATGCTTTGTTCCTGTGTACTATCATTTTCCACATTTATTGAATCGATATCCCAGATACGATCTCATTTCTTTTAGCTTGCATGTCCTCCTCCATCATTTTTTTAATACTAACTTAACCTATTATCCCCTTAAAATTCTAAAACCGTAAGCGATTTGCGATTTTAGGATTTTAATAGGCGAAGAGATAACATTAATAATAATTAATTAAATAAAATAAACTAGAATAAAAGAAAATAAAAGAAAAATGGACTTTAGGCATCGGACTAAACATTTTCATCTTCTGGAATTACATCACTTTTCTTTTTAACGCCGTTGACCTCTAACAAATATAGAAAATGTGGTTTATCAAAGGCTTTTGTATAGAGGTCAGCGCGTTGAAAATCCGTATTTATTTTAACAACATCGATTAGATTCTTTTCAAAGCAATCACGTATAAAGTGATATTTTATGCCGATGTGTTTGGTCTTAGGATGTTGGACATGATTTTTAGTAACGGCTATTGCAGCAGAATTATCAACAAATATGGGGGTGTTAGAAAATTTCAAACCCTAGTCCCGCATTTGCTATTGAATCTAGATGATTTGAGAACAACAGCTTTCCGCAACAACATATTCAGCTTCACAAGTTGACAACACAATTGATGTCTGCTTCTTACACTGCCACGTGACTAATCTTCTCCCAAAGAATTAACAACCTGCTGAGGTGGATTTGTAGTTCATCTTGCATCCGCCTTAATCCGAGTCACTATACGCGGTAAGCTCAAAGTCATTGTCATAAGGATACCACAACCCAAGTGTTAATGTACCTTTTAGATAACGACATATCCTTTTGACCCCTATAAGATGGATAACTTTTGGTTTCGCCTGATATCTTGAACAAAGACATGTGGCATACATAATATCAGGTCTTGAGGCAGTGAGGTACATGAGGGATCCAATCATTCCTCGGTACATGGTGGCATCAACCAGATCACCGTTCTCGTCGGGCTCTACATCATGGTTTGTAGCAAGTGGAGTCCCACTGCGGAAGCATTCTCTATGTCAAAATGACTGAGAATATCCCCTACATACTTTGTTTGATGTAGAAATATCCCCTTTGGTGTTTGCTCTACCTGTAACCCAAGAAAGAACTTCATCTCTCCCATGGCACTCATTTCAAATTCTGCCTTCATTACTGCTTCAATTTCTTTACATAAGTCTTCTTTCTTGGAACCAAAGATTATGTCATCAACGTAAATCTGAACAAGAAGCAGATCACCATCCTTTTCTTTGATGAACAGTGTATAGTCAATTACACCTCTATGAAATCCGTGTTTCACAAGGTGAGTTGAGAGTTTTCATACCATGCTCTCGGGGCTTGGTGAAGCCCGTAAAGAGTCTTATCCAGTTTGTAAACTCTGTCCTGATGATATGGATCCTCAAATCCTTCGGGTTGACCGACATACACCGTTTCCCGGATTTCACCATGAAGAAATGCACTCTTACATCCAGTTGATAGACTTTAATCTTCATGTAAGAGGCATAGGCTAGGAAGATATGGATGGCTTCCATTCTTACCACATGTGCAAAAACCTCATTCTAATCAATTCCCTCAACTTGTCGAAATCCTTGAACTACAAGTCGAGCCTTGTTCCTGATGATGACACCTTGGTCATCTTTCTTACATTTCAAGACCCACTTGGTGCCAATGACCTTAGCACCTTTAGGTCTATCTACCAATGTTCATACACCTAACTTCTTGAACTGAAGAAGTTCTTCTTGCATGGCACTCACCCATGCCTCATCATTTAGGGCTTCACTGACGTATTTTAGCTCAAACTGAGACACAAAACAGCGGTATGCACCATCGTGAAGATACCCTTTTTCCATTACCGAGGCATAATCAGCTGAATACAGCTGATTTCTTGTCTGAACTCCTGATATGACACCCCTAATGACATTTTCCAGAGGATGATAGACATTTAGACGTGATCGAGGAGTGGTGGGAACTACTACTTCAAAATCAAGATTATGAATGTTTGGTTCTGTATCTGAGGCAGTAGGAGTGTGAGGTTCCGAAGACTCAGAGGCATCAATGTCAGATGCTTATGGACTTGCAGTAGTAGGAACTTGTTGCCTCTGAGTGACGTGATCATTCTCCACATCTTCATCGTCAGAGGAAGAGTCACTTACCTTGAGTGCTCCCCCTGAGTGGGTAGGTGATTCACCTTGTGAGCCAAATGATGTAGAGTCCTGTGAAGGTGTTTTTAAGACATCATACATCATTTTGGCTGCCTCAACATCAAAAGTGGAGAGAGGAATGTTGAAGGACTTGAAGAATCCATCATAGTCGAAAAAGAATGCGGGTCCTTTTCTAGCAGGAGGAGTGGTATATCTCTAAACATCGATGTTACATCACACCTCTACTTGACCCATTGAGTTGTTGTAAACTCTCTTATTCGGTATGTTGTATCCTAGAAAAATGCCCTCTTCAGCCTTTTCGCTAAACTTCCCTTCCTGAGTTTTCTTCAGCAACGTACATGGTGCTCTAAACGGTTCGAGGTACTCCAGATTTGGTTTACGTCATTGAAGTAACTTGTAACACGTCTTACCATGACGTTTTACCACCAGAACTCGATTTAACGTGTAACACACATTGGCAACTGCCTCATTCCAAAATTGGATAGGAAGTTTCGAGTCTGCTAGCATTGTGCGTGCTGTCTCAATTAAGCTGTGATTCTTTCTCTCAGCAACCCCGTTCATCTGAAGAGTGTAGGTGGAAGTGAACCGGTACACAATTCGCTTTTCTTTCCAAAAAGCCTCCATCCATTGGTTCTTGAACTCGATTTTGTTGTCTGAGCGTACTTGTCTCACCTTCAGCTTCTAGAGAGAGTCCAGTGTAGTTACCAATTCTTTAAATGACTCAAATGTTTCTGATTTTGATTTCAGAAACATCACCCAAGAGAATCTTGAGTAGTCATCTGTAACTACGTAGCAATACAAGTCGCCTACGATGCTTCTTGTACTGACTGGACAAAATAGATCCATGTGAAGAAGCTTAAGAGGCAGTTCTATAGAATTAACTTTCTTTGCCTTATGAGACTTCTTTATCTGTTTTTCTTTCTTGCAGGCGATACAAAAATCCAGGAGTTGGAAGTTCTTGACATTGACTCCCCGCACTAGATCATTCCGGATCAAGTGGTTCATCTTCCGTGGATTGATGTGCCCCATTCTCCTATGCCAGGAGATCGAATCCTTCTCAGTAGCTTTTGACAAGAAGCACTAAACTTGATGATCCGTTGTGGAGGCCTATGATAGATCCGAGACGTAAAGGTCATTATATCTTGAGGCTGACATTAAGACTTGGTCCTCCGGAATCACATAGTCCTTTTTCAGGATATAGCACTTCTTATTGTCGAAAACTACCTTAAATCCCTTGTCACATATTTGGGAAACAGAAAGCAAATTATTCTGAAGTTGTTGAACATAATTTACCTTGTCAAACTTCACTTTCTGGTTTCCTACTTCCCCTTGAGCTGTGATGTACCCTCCTTTGTTTCCAGTAAAAGAAACATGACCTCCTTTGATTTTTTTGACGTTTGATAGGAGTGCCCGGTTTCCAGTCATGTGCCTTGATGCTCCGCTATCTACAATCCAAGTGTTTGTTTCAGCACTATAGTGAACACCCTGCACAGTCAGTTGAAAACATTGTTAAGGTTAGGGACCCAAGCCTTAACTGGCTTGGGTGACCCAGAGGCATCACACATCATATATTCCACCCATTGTCCATTAGAGGGTGAGGGAAGATCATTTGTCTTCTTGTTCTCATTACCAGACATAGACTTTTCTTTCCATAGCCAGCTTTGTGTAATGCTTGTTTGTGATAAACAAACGACTGGCTGATAGGTTGAACTTTAGGTTCACTGACTCTTTTTGGTGGAGTCTTGGAGCTTCTTTTGGAAGAGCTTGCTCTAGTGTCATAAAGTTCAATCCTTTTCTTTGGTGTTTGATAATAAGGACAATAAGATGCTATGTGCCCATACTTTCCACAGTTGTAGCATGATCTGCTTTCAACTTGACGATTTAACTATTTTGTGGAGAAGCGTGTGACATACATGTGACTTTATTTTGTTTGGGTTTGACACCACTTGTTTAGATTTTTTATCTTGTTTAACAAAATTAATTGTTTGAACATTGTTAACATCTTTTCCCTTTTGTTTATTTGGACTTAGATATGAAGCACTTGATTGGTTAATTTGTTTGATATTTCTTGGTTCAGAAATAGACTTTGTTGAACTAGACTTTATTTTAACCTTTTCAAATTATTTGTCCAGATTACACAAGGCATTTTACCTTTTGATATTGAAGTGGCATCCTTTTGTTTAGTGACAGATTCATTTGGTTTACATGTGGAACTGGATCACGTACAAGAGGAGTGGACACCACATGATCCTTGATTGGATTATTATTTATTGGTTTACTTTTGGCATTCATCAAGGTCTCATGTGGTGGTGGTACCACTTTATATCCCAAACCCTCCCCATTGTTGCGCTCTCTCACAAGTGTTGGACAATGTGAGAAGAACTTATCCAACTATACAATTTTTTGTTTTAATGAATTTACTTCTACTTCCAAAACTGCTTTTTGTTTCTTAGTGTCTTCTAGGGAGTTTAGATAGAACTTAATGTCATTAGCTTGGTTAAAGGCTACAACGTCAGTTTCCTTAAGTTGTTTATTCAAGAGTTCTATCTTTTCTTTATAGATGTGCTCATTTTGTTTTAAGACACTATTTGCTTTTGTGCATAGTTGTAAGTCCTTTACTAAGTTATCATTATGGTCTAATAACCTAGCAAATTTCAAATCAATGTTTTCCCTAAATTTATTACAATCAGAACAAGCATGGTTATTGAAAAGTTGAGTAGTTGTACTTACCTGAGAAGGTGTGGTTGAATCAGCCATCAAAGTAGTGTCTGACTTTTCTGGTTCTAGTGATTCTAGACTTGTTGAACTTGTCCCTTCTTCAGGCAGGTGATCAACTACAGTTGCAGTCTCATCAACATTTGACATCGTGATTTCCAATGAAATATCACCTTCGCTTGCTGAGCCGTCATCTAGATCCTCAACACTAGCGATGTTGGATTCTCTTGGAGACACAAACCGAAAGTTCCAATCTTGTCCTTCGTCATCATAAGCGGTTAAGGCTTTAAGATCCTTGCTCGACGAAGTAGGACTGCTTGTGGGCTTATCCTGACGAGTGAAAGATGAGAATAGATTCCCATTTCCTGTCTTCTTGGGCTTCACACATTCACGTTTGAAGTGCCCCTTTTCCCTACAGTTGAAGCTGGTAACTTTGGTCTTGCCAAAACCAAAAGTTGTGTCCTTAGTGGCAATCAGATTTTGTTCGGTCTTCTTGACAAACTTCTTATCTCTCCGAATAGCACTTGCTAAGGCCCACATGATGTTCATTCTCTCTAGATCTGTCTCATCTACTTGCTCGTAGTCCTCATCTGCTAGATGGCAGTTCCTAATCTTTCCAGCAACTAGTCCATCATAGGAGTGGACAACAGCTGCTAAGAGATCCATGTGCTCCTTTGCTACCTCTACTGTCACATTCCTGAGATTCTTGGTCTTAAGTTTTGTAGCATTTGCTTCAGGTGCTATGTATTGGGTACCAGACGACCCTGACGTTTCAGATCCTGAAGTAGTCGCTTGAGATTGACCAGTTGAACTCGACACAAATGTCGTTTGAAGTGGTGCTCTAGACGTTTTGGCTTGAGGAGTTGAGTTGTACAATGCCGGATTCTAATCATATGATGACTTTTGGGCCCTGTACTTCATCCTCAACTCTTCTTCTCTCAGCTTTAGAATGTAGTCGTTGATATCTAACTTCGCCAGCAAATCATTCTGTCTGAGGTTGGAGACAAAAGACACCCACTTCTCTGGCAACCCATCTACAAAGTTTGCAACTTTTTCTTCCATAGACATGGTGACTCCATGAGTGTGCAGCTCACTCATCAAATGGTAGAACTGATCAATGATGTCGTCTAAGCTCTCCTTTCCCATTGACGAGAAGTTGTCAAACTCCTTCAATGCTTTTGCCTTCAGAGCTTTTAATGATGCATTTCCTTCATACCTCTTTTCCAATGCATCCCATAGCTTCTTAGCGTTTTTGTCCAAGAAAATTGATGGAAGTTGTCCTTAGGAATTGACTGAGTCAGCAACGCATATACTTTCTTCTCTGCATTGTACTTTACCTTTTGGTTGTCAGTCATACCGCTTAAGGTGAGTTTCACTCCATCTACACCTACAGGCATACTATATCCCGTCTCTATCAACTCCCACAGATTGGAATCTACTCCATTTAAGTAAATCTCAAATCTTTGCTTCCATTGTTGGTAATCATCTAATGTTATAAGCTTAGGGGGCTTGTTATGATTTCCCACTTCATTTTCTAGAAGCAACAAATTTTGAATCCTAGATTCCCCTCCTGCGGTGAACGCTGAATATTGATCCTCCATTAATAATAACTTTGAACTTTGGAACAAACTGTTTTACTTGTGCGAATGAAGGTGTGTGATTGGACAGCTTGTGCGATTGAACAATGCGAATGGCTCAAACGTGCGAATGAACCAATGCGAATGAATCAAGCGTGCGAATGGAAATGTGCGGATGAACAATGTGAATAGACAGTTTAGTCGTACGAATGAATGTACGAATGGATCCAATCGTGCGTATGAGGGATGCGTATGAATTCAGTCATGCGATTGAGTCAATCGTGCAACTGAAGCTGCTGAATCTTGAGAATTTGAAAGTTTAAGGTATTTTGACACAAAAACACGAATTTCTCAAGAACCCTAATTTTCGTATGCCGGAAAAACGTTAACTTTACGACCTGGAGACGTCCAAATAACGTTTGATACAAAAAGATTGCGTTTTTGCATGAAAAACACAATTTTTATATCAAAATCGATTGAATCACACGTAAATCAAGAGCCTTGGCTCTGATACCACTTGTTAGGGACCATGTACTGGACGGAGTACTAATTGATTCATGTGTATACCGAATCAAATAGTGCAGAATCCTATTTGATTGGCGATCCAATCAGTGAGAACGTTAACCCGATCGATATAAGATTAATCTAAACGTTAAGAACGAATAGGAATCAATCAAGAACGATCTATGAACTTGGACTCACTTTCTTGGGTGTTCTGGACGGCTAGGGTACGAGTACGAGTCGAAAAATTGAAAGTGTTTTGTTTTTCCACGAATTAAGTGGTATTTATAGGTTAGGGTTACTCATTCGTGCGACTGAGTAATGCGGTTAATCCATTCGCACGACTGAGTGTTTTGTCGTGTGACTGAGTCAATCTCATGTCAAAATTGTGCGACTGATCCAGTCTCCTGGTTCAGTCGTGCGACTGGTTCATTAGCATGAAGTTGTTCATGCGTATGGTTCATTAGCATGGGCCATTCGCATGAGAACTTCATATGACTAAGTTTGAATATATTTCTCAATCATTCTTTGACTATGATCTATTCAAACAACCACAAACCTATATAGTTGGTTCAATATGCGTTAATAAATGATAATCACTAAATCATACACTGAAACATTAAACATTAAGATCAATAACCACATAATACATTTCATTCAACTCATATATTTCATTTACATTAAGGACATGACAGATATATTACATTAAGACTGTAAACTAGGTACATATGGATCTACAAAAGTAATGATTAGATGTCTATGTATTTTGAACTTTTGTGTAATTGAATTATGTATTAAACTCATGTACTGAATGTTTATGTATATATTTGATTATTTAACTGTCTTGATTATTTACTAATAAATGATGTGTTACATGTTCTAAATCAAGCAGATCAACTATCTCAGCAGGATGAATATGATGTTGCTCCCTTACAGCAGATCAAGTCCCAGTTCACTATGATACTTGATCTGCAAAGGATTGTCAGGAGGTCAGTAAGCTACACTCCCGAACAAGGAGAAATCATTCACGACCTCACTGATGAGCAACTCGCAGAGATGTTCCGGTTAAATCTGAATGAACTGGTTAAAGATGCACCTACCGTCGATGTTGCTAGTGATGACGAGCTCAACGATGTGGATGAGATAGAGATTGAAGATGTCACAACACAACATTATCCAGAATATACTGATCGAAAAGGAAATGTGGATCCTGATTTTGGGGATACTCTTGACAGTGATATGTATTCTAAACTGGATAGGATGGAGAAGGAGGCCGAGAAATCAAAAAGCCAAGCACAAGCCTTGGACACAAATGTTGAA
Source organism: Flaveria trinervia (assembly GCA_025506515.1). Taxonomy (NCBI): domain Eukaryota; kingdom Viridiplantae; phylum Streptophyta; class Magnoliopsida; order Asterales; family Asteraceae; genus Flaveria; species Flaveria trinervia. The sequence continues at coordinate 46,490,162 of CM046458.1, read as the reverse complement.
ATCAAAAAGGCTGAATGGGCGGCTTGTTTTGCAGAAATTTGTGCCCAACGCATAGGGCCAAAGTCGAGTGGCTATGCCAAGCTCTACAACGTAAAGAAGCATCTAAAGGTGTCTGGTAGGATTATAGCGTGGGCCTACTTTGAGGATCTTAATGTATATGCAGTGAAGAGTGAGAAGGGAATCGAGCACTTCAGATTCCCACATGATCTGAACACTCTCCCTGGTTTTGAGCTCAACCAGCTGGCATGCATGAACCTGCTGTATGCTGACCCCAGGAAGATGTCAGGCTAGTTTGAAGCTACGTTGAGGAAAGAATACCATACGAGATGGGTTAATTTCAAGCTTCAACAACCTACGAGATATATTCGAAGGTCGGAGGTGGACCCAAGGACTGGGAAACCCAAGTGGTGCTGAAGTGGAGTCCTCCACGCACTATGTCTAAGATTCCTGTAAGGGAATGCCACAGGACTTCACTCCCCACTTCAAGTGGTGGTATTATGATTGGAGAACAAGAGAAGCGGTCATAGTATTGTCGAAAGAGCGCCAAATGGAGACCATCTGGGTATTTGACCCAATGTGGCTAACCAACCTGTCAGCTAGTGATGTTTATACTTTATACAGGTGGCCATTATTCTATGATACGCAGGATATGGTACAAGCCCTCCTGTTTCAGAACGTGGTAAGAATCTGTTTTACATTCGAGATACATGCTAGAGTCACAGTCGAGGAGAGGCATAAGAAGTTTGACGAGCTAATGAAGGATGCTAGACGATGAAGGAAACTAGGTCTAAAGGGGAGTTTGTTGATACATATCTACCTAGTTTACGATCTTAATGTAATATGTCTGTCATGTCCTAAATGTAAATGAAATATATGAGTTGAATGAAACAGAATATGTGATTGATGATCTAAATGTTAAATGTTTCAATGTATGTTTTAATGTTTGTTATTTATTAACACATATTGAACCAACTATACAGGTTTGTGGTTTTTTAAATAGATCTTAGTCAAGTAATGATTTAGAAACATATTCAAACTTAGTCGTATGAAGTTTTATGAGAATGGACCATGCTAATGGACCATACGCATGAATACTTCATGCTAATGGACCAGTCGCACGACTGAACTAGGAGACTGGATCAGTCGCACGACTGACACATACGGGTGACTAAGTCGCACGACTAAACCTACAGTCGTGTGATTGACTCAGTCGCATGCTTTAGTCGCACGACTGAACCATGCTAATGTGTAACACCCCGAAAAGTCAAAACGAGTCATTAATGATAATGGGATTAATTAATAGGTATTTAATAAAAGAAAGAAAAGGGATATGGGCTAAATTAGGTTTATGGGCAAGAGCCTAAGTGCTTAAGGCCCGTAAAAAGGCCCTTTAACCCACCCAAAGCAGCCTCCATCTCCATCATTTGCAACCCTAGCTCCCAAAATTCATAGAGAGAGAAAGTAAAGGAAACTCAAGATTTAGAGCTTCAAAGGTCAAGGGATTGAAGATCCGGGTGTTGGAGCATCAAACCTCAAGAAAGAAGCAACAAATCCGGGTAAGAATCGACCCCTAAACCCTTCTTTAGATCAAACCCGGATTCTAGGGTTTTGGGTTTTGAAAAGTTGCAAAGAATCGCATAAAGGTCACATTTTTACATATGAAAACATGTATAAAGCTTAGATTTAGCCTCATGGATGATAAACTAAGACATTGGACGTAAAAAGTTATGATTTTGGGTTAAAAGCGGGTTGGTTCGTAATTTTTATGTGATCTGGGAAACTATACATGCATCCAGCGAATTTGCATATTCAATCAATGAAATTATGAGGACTTCCTACGAAACTATAGTTTTGCAGGTAGTTTCGCAGACATGGTTTTCCAATGAAAGTTGGGCGAAACTGGCAGCGAAACTGGCAGCGAAACTGGCAGCGAAGATGTCAGCGAAACAGCCAGCGAAACTAGCAGCGAAACTGCTTGTTAAATTAACAGCGAAACTGTTAGCAAATCTAGCTACAAAATTGTTGATCTTGTAGCAAAATTAGCAGCAATTTAGGCAGAATTTAACCCATTTAAGTGTCAACTCATCTGCAGGCTGTGTAGTGAGATCCTAGCCTTGTAAGGTTAGTTTAGAAGTTGGTCTCGGTAACCAGGTGAGTTCTAGATCCCCTTATTTATAAGTTTTCCATGTTTTGGGGTTATTATGCATGCTAAATATATGTCTTTAAATGACGGAGATTTTATGAGGTTTTAACAGAAAGATAGATTTTTCTATAAGGAAATGTGTTATATAAGTGTTTAAAAATAAAAATTTTTCACGCTGACCTGACAACCCGGCCCCGGCCAGGGGCGTTACCCCTTGGACCCCACTAGGGGTTGCCACCCCTAGGAACCCGTTGTCAGGGGCTGCCCCCCCCCCCCCCCCGAACCCGCGCTGTCCCGTGAAGTATTATATATTAAGTGAAAGATGATATTAATGAAAAGCGAAACTTAATGAATGTTACCCCAGGCCGGTTTGATGATGTAAAGTCTTGCAAGCACTATGATAGACTTCACTTAGGTGAGTCTGATGTATGATGATTGGTCTGTATTCATTAGCGGGCTATGTGCCTTGCAGTGTGGACCAACTGTCGGGGGTTAGCTACCATGAAAAATGTGTACCGACAGGGATCGAATGATGCTACCTTTGTCACCAAATACCCGAAGGGCACCATTGATCTCTCATTCATCAACCATGGATATGAGGGCAACCTAAGTGCTACAACCATTCTGAAGAAGCACTTCCATGATGCTGAACGCCTAATCTTCCACATGATCAATGTTTGCCTTGCCCCCAAAACCTCTTCATGGGATCAAATGTCATCCAGGTGGCAGCAGGTATTGTATTCTATCCTTGAACGCCAAAGATTAAATTTTTCTGAAATTATATTTTTAGAATTAAAAGATCTGGCAATGAAACCTGTAGCTAACAGATGGCTATTATATCCAAGGTTTCTTATGGCCATAATCATGAATCAGTTATAATCTGATGGCCCTGTTGGCCTTGGAGTCCCTGCTGTGGTAGTTTTGCCAGAGGTATACTCCAGGCACAACTTTGACCCACACCTCAAAGAGGCTGCCAAACTGCTAAAACCCAAGCAGAAGGTACCCACAACCTCATCCTCCCGATCTAAAGTACCCTCCAAACCTCATTCCGAACAAACCAAAAAGGCTACTCAGGGAGTTGAGTCCCCTGATCATGCCCCTGCAACACAAAGGCAGGATGAAACTATGGGTAGTAATCCCCCTGTAGTTTCCAGGACTCTACCGGCTGAAACCGCTCGGGTATCCTCTCAACAGGATCCTGATGCAACCAAAAATGGGGAAACCCCATTACTGGAATCTCTTTCACTTGAGAGGATTTCCATTGAAGAGCATCATTCACCGCAGGTGCAATCCTCTTCACACCTATCTCCCACTGAAGCCACCCCTACAAGCCCAACTGTGGTTATTGCACAAGTGCTGACTCAACTACATTCCTCTACCCTTCCCCAGAAACCTATTACCACTGGGAAAACCTCAACAGTTGAGGGAGAGGATTCTAATGTGGCTGATAACCCACAGCACAGGGATTACAGATTTCAATCTCCCTATGTAGAGGAGGAGATTAGAACATCTGGTGAGGCTGCCACTTCTCCTGTTTCAGTACATGATAAGGATGAAGATAGTATCATCTCTATGTCCTCACCAAGGCAACTTCCATGAAGGACATCATCCTGAGGCAGGAAGTCCCCAGTTCCAAGAAATAGGGGCACATGTGAATACTGATCTACACTCAGCACATGTTCATCCTGATTTCATCAGGAGGTCAGCTCATTCAGCATAGACTGATGATGACCTGGGCTTTTTCTTTGATGTTCTAGCCCACAATACTATTCTTGAGACTGAGGTATGCAGACTACAAGAACTGCTTGCCAAAATGTCACAAGAATCAAGTCCATCTGCCCATATTCACCCACATATGGTAGTTTCTCCTGAAACTATCCCAAACACTGAGCCACTCTCAACAAATTTGCCACCAGCCTCTGCTTTAGGTACCATTTCTCAGGGACAGAACCCCTCTAAGCTAATGGTTGCTGCCTTTCAAACATCCTTACCTCTCATCACTTCCATAATCACAAACACTGTACATCAAGCCATTGATGAGAGGCTTTCCTCAAATCTTCAATCCTTAGTTGATGTTGCTGTTTCTAAGAGACTTTCTGACATTCACACCCCTGACCCCAATGCAACCAAAAAGGGGGAGTCTAAGTCAGTGAAAGTAGACAAAAGAAAGAGAGCTAAAGAGGAAGCAGAAAAAAAGAAGAAAGAAAACGAAATAATCACCTACAAGAGGAAGAAAAGCTCTGAAAAGACTGAAGGTGAGAAAAAGTTAGAAGAATTGATCAAAGAAGCTGATGAGCAACATAGCAGATCTATGGATAAGATTATTGATCAACTCTTCAGACAAGGATTTGACACTGCCAAACTTGACTCTGAAATCAGAAGGTTAGAGATTCAAGAGATTGAACAAAGATGGGCAAGTTGGAGTGAGAAAGAAAGGGAAAGGCTGGAAGCTATGGCAAGATTTATATCAAAACATCTGGGAAGATCAACCATTGAAGTAAAATCATGGTCCAGAGATAGTATTTTGGAGATAACCACTAGAATCTGTTCTTCTGAAGAATTTAACAAAAGATTGATCATAGAAGCTCTTGATGAAGCTGGTGCTAGGAAAAGGACTGATATGGGAAAATTATACAAAGCTTCACTCACATCCAAAATGGTAGAGCAGCCTGCACAATCACCCAAACCAAAACAACCACCCTCACAACCCTCAAAACCAACTCCTTTACCCAATAAACCCACTCCCCACTACCAATGATGCACCTAAGAGGAAGAGAAGGGTGTTGAGGATGGAAGAAGAAGAAGATGATGATAAGGATGATAGTCTGCCAATCTCTGCTATTCTCAAAATAAAGATGCCTGAGCCCAGGAGTCAACCAACAACAATCACACCTGACTTCCAAAGTCAAATGGTAAAAGTCAAACTTGAAGTAGAAGAACAGCACAAACAACATGATGGGCAGCTATTAAGGATGATTGATAAAGAGTTTCCCAAGTCTCCATCCATACAAGCTATGAAGAAACATGCTCAGAGGTTGTATGCTCTCAGATTTATAGTCCAATATCAAAAAGAGAGAGTGAGAATTTGGCCTGACCCTAGAGTAAGTGACAGAATTCACAAAAAGAAGATTCCAAGCAGATACAATGGCCAAGTAAAGAAGATTGTAAATGTTATGATAATGTTGGCCATTGTAGTGTCACCCTGGGAAATCCTTGATGACTTCAAGAGAGCTTACAAGTCTAAGATGACTCCACAAACTTTACTAGAAAACAAAATGGTAAAGAAGGGGTTAATCTACAAGAAGCTTGAAGAAATAAGAAGAAATGAGCTCCAGTTATTGCTTGAAGGCACTCATCCTGATGAGTTTGCATATAGAGAGATAACAACTGTGGAGCTGAAAAATGGAAAGCATATTAAATACTTATCTGAGTACTATGGGCCTGAGTTCTTCTTTGAAAGTGGAGCTGAAGAACTCACAATGGAAGAACAAGTTTTTTCCTTAAGGCCTATGTCAGAGAGTCTTACAGACTTATCATTGGGAAGTAGGTTTCATGGATGGGGTAACAGCTTTGTGTCTAATTCCCCAAGACAGAGTTCCCATTCATCCTTTGCCAATCAAACCTTCTGAAATCTATTCCCTGGCCTGAGCTTATATTGAAGATTTCTGAGCTGATCCAGATATTGTTTCTGCCAATAAGTGGTATCTCAATAATTTTAAAGGTTTTGGCTGCATTGGTTCAGCGGGAGTTTATTTGACCAAAAGAACCAATGAGCCAGATCAGAAAAACCTTTAAGTCCTACAGACATCACAACAACTGAAGTGATCTACAACTGCTGAAGACAATGTATGAAGACAACTGCTGAAGACAAAGTCTGAAGACAACAGCTGAAGACAAAGTCTGAAGACAACAGCTGAAGACAAAGTCTGAAGACAAAGTCTAAAGAAAACTGCTGAAGACAAAGTCTGAAGATCAAGTTCTTAGAAGTTGTCACAACAGCTGAAGTAGTTCTCTTCAGTAGTTGTGATGGTTTACATTTTAGTAGTTTGTAATCAGTAGTTTTATATGATGTAAAACATCTGAAGTTCTTACACTTCAGATGTTATACTTCAGTAGTTATAATGTTAGCTTATACTTAGCTTTTAGTGAAGGTGCCTCAGTTGTTGTGGACATCTTCAGTAGTTTAGTTAACTTTCAGTTGTTTGTATAATTCAGTAGATGTCACTATCAAGTAACGTCAGCTGATGTCACATTCCTTATAAAAGGAATGTTGACCTAATTTCCCTGACGGGAAGCTTGTGCATGAATGAAAACATTCTTTTTGCAGAAAACTCTCTTTCTATAACCGTTACTGTTGATTGAATATTCATATTATTCTAGCTATAATTTCGTCTAATTCGTGTGCTATTCCGCTGCAAATCCTAATCTAATTGATCAAACTAGATCTCGATCCTTTCAGCTTCTTGTTCTAGGCCTCTAAATCTTGTATCCTCTGTACTGAGGATGTATGCATCTCTCTCGCTCTATGATCTCTTGGCTCTGAGCCTTAATCCTCTGAATGGATGAGGCATGTGTCTCATGCAGCTCCTCAATTTGTTGGCTCTGAGCCTTTATCCTTTGGGCTTGGGATGCATTAAGCTCCATCAGCTGATTAAGCTGAGAGGCTCGCTGTTCATCCGTCCCCAGCAGCTTCAGCACTAACCGGTTAAGGTTAGCCAACTGCTCCTCCAATCCGATAGATGGGTAAGAGGATCCAAAAACAGTTGGGACCTGTGAAGAGGTCCCGACTCCATGGCTGGTGGTGGTGGTAGGTGATGTAGAGAAGATTGGGGGTGGTATAGATGTGGATGGCTGTGGATGAGCTGTAGTGGTGGTGGATGGGAAGTGGGTAACTCGTGGAGTAGGTGTGGAAGTGGTGTATGAGGTGGTGTGGTGGTGGGTGGAATGGTGGTAGTGGTGGTAGTGGTGGTAGGTGGAGTGGTGGTAGTGGTGTAGGTGGAGTGGTGGTAGTGGTGGTAGGTGAAGTGGTGGTAGCTGTGGTGGTGGCTATGGTGGTGATGAAGGTGATTCTACGCTTCTTCTTCTTCAAGCCGTGGGGCTGAGCCATCCTCTTCTTCCTCGATCCAGTCGAGTAGGATGCTCCCCCTAGAACACGGCCTGGCAGATCAGGAGTATATGTAGGATCAACAATAGTCTCTCCCAATCCGCCTGGGCGTTCACCAACCACCCGGAGCCCTCGTTCTGTGGGAATGACTTTACTTCCCGTAGTTCGAGTCAGAGGCTCCTCATCTGACTCCTCCTCTTCCTCACCAGGTATGAAACTCTAGTGGAATCCAGCAGTCTCAGCAATATCTCCAGTGGGGGCAGATGTTGGAGATACAGTATCAGCAGTGGGGTCACTTGTTCGAGTGGGTAATGTATCTCCTGCATCCTCGCTATCATCATAATCAGAGTCATGCTCTGGGAGTTGTAGCTGCTCATCGTCGGAGTCGCTGTATGTGTGATGCCACTTACGTCTGCCTGGCGCCACATAACACTCATTGGCCAGATGGCCTATCAGTCTCTTCACCTGGGCTTTACTTGCTTACCCCGGTAGACTCTCATACAACCCAGGGTCGTGTCGTCCATGATCTCTAAAACCACAGCATCGTGGCTTTCCTTTGGAAGTGATGGCAGCTTCTCGTTGAAAATCAGCTGCAAGAATCTAGGGTACATGCAAAAACCCTCCTTACCCTTTGCCTCCAGATTCTCCACAAGGTAAGAGAAGATCATGCTGAAGAAGCTGAAGTGGTAGTTCAGCACCAGTGCCACATAGGCATTCTGGATCTGGTCTGAAAGATCATCAAACCCACCTCTTCTGGAAGCAATGCACTTCAGTATGACATGTGCCAGGTACTTGTACTGGGGACACAGGTTGCTCTTGTTAAGCACACCTGAGTGATGTCCCCAGCGTACTTAATCCTTAGGAAACATCCTCTCACCATAAGTGGGTGAAGTCTGGTGGGGTGATCAGTATCGTCCCCCAGCTCAAGTACTCTCTAAATATCAGAGCAGTAATCTTAATAGCCATACCATAGATAGAGCTTCGTATGCTATACGGCTCACGTGATCGATCAACAGAAGCATTCTCCCGAAAGGCCTAATGTAAAGACCTGTTGGGAGTGCATGGAGTAGAGATGGCCTTGTGGATCCTTGATCGCCTAAGAAAAGCGATGATCTCTGCAAACTCGGTGCCATTCCGAGTAGTATGGTCTAGATGAGCACATATATTGTGCTTAGGGTTGATAGACCATCTAGCAGCCATCAAACTAAAACACAAGACACATAATCATTAGATACTCACATAACACATACCATTTCTAAGTAACTTGATAAGATTCATTCTGATTCATTCATGCGAATGAATCATGCGACTGTGTTCAGTCGGCTATTCTATCATGCGACTGGACTCATTCGTGTGAATGAACTCGCAACTTAGTTCAACCAGTTGGCTGAGCCTGCGATTGATTCAGTCGGCCGATTGAGCTCATTCGGATGTCCCATTCGGCCGATTGAGCTATTCATCCGGCTCAATCGTGCGATTGGATTTCATCCATCCGACCAATCGCATGACCCACTGTTTGGTTGACAGTTAGGATCGAGTCTTGACCAATTCATGAAATTAAACGTTGTGTAATGGTTCTTTAGACTCGAAACCACTTAATAATAACCTAATGACATTATTTTTATCATTTACATGGTTTCAGTAGGTTATTAGTCCATTGAGTGGTTCGGTTCTTGTTTCAATCTCAAACCACTAATTAGGGCACCATTTCTTCTGATTCGGTGAGATTTCATCACATCTTACCTGTAAGAAAGCAAACCCACTTCAGAATATCAAGAGGAAGAGTAATTGAGGTCTAAAGAAACTTGAGCAGAGTAACGGTATGGTGTGTGATTTAATGGCGACTGGGAGTGGTGACAAGAATGCGATCGACTGTGGCCCTTTATATACTAAATCTTAGTTCAATCGGCCGACTGGACTCATTCGCTCAGTTCATTTGGGCGAATAAACTCAGTCGGGAGATTGACTCAATCGATCACCTTAGTCGGCCGAATGAAGGTCAGTCGGTCGACTGACTCAATCGCACACTCCCAATTGGATGAATGGCTCATTCTAATAAGCCATTTGGGTGATGGCTCATACTCATGTCCATTCGGCTATTTAATGCATGAGTATGGTGCATTCGCCTGATTGGTCCATACTCATGGTCCAGTCGTGCAAATGGGTCATACTCTTGAAACTTTTTTGACTTTATGACCATTTGATTTTTAGACCCTTTTAAACTGTTGATTTAACATTTTGAACACTTGATCATCTCAAACATGATCATTGTAACTTAAAACCTTTTGATCACCTCAGACATGACCTTTTAAAGACATTTTGTCACCTCTGATGTGACCTAATTTTTACTTGAAAGTACATGTGGTCACCTAGACGTGACCTTTTAGATGATAAGGTCCCTTATCAACTTCCATGACATAGTCGGATACTACACAAAACTGAAATAGACTAACATTGTACCTACATAAACGAATAACACTGAAAATTATACTAAGACATGTTTTTATGTTTTGTGAGGGTTAGTTCCTAAGATGTAACTCTAAGGAATAATTTTTCTGAGATGGCAACTTCAATCTTTTAAACCATACATGGACCAATTTAAGCTGGAATCATACAGGATATTCAAATCATTTGGACAAGTTAGCTAAAACTTTGATGCTCTTTCCTTATTTTTCATCTAGAGTCATTAGCAAATTTAGGAAATCATACTAGTACTATTAGGTCTCCACACTGATTTGAACCTTCAAGAATTGTAGCCGCAGTGATTGTCAGTATACTTGTCCTCTTAAATCATACACAGACTTTCAACTCAGTTGGGTGATCGTTAAGGTTTGTTTATTTCAACAAGTATTTGTGGATCCCACACTTATATGGTAATCAACATTCCTCAGGAGATTTTTGAGCGGTCTTAGGGTACAGTTCAAGAAGAGACTATTCTTAGAACATTCAAAGAGAAGCCAATCCTCAAGTTAGTGCCATTGCACAGCAGAGTGGCGGCAAAGAACAATGAGTACTAGAATATATAGGTTATGCTTATCCTCAGGTCAGTGCCACCGCACAGCAGAGAGGCACATAATCTATCTTCTTGTTTGAGCATTTTTTTCTTCTTTTTGCACAGATCTCACCAACACCATAGGTTATCAGTTTGATTGTATTTGCAATTTTTATGTGCTTTTGCTCATGCTTTGGTCTTACGCACACTTTTGTGGCGTTTATTTTGCTCGTCACCCCTTATTGGAATTTTGTTGATTGTGTTAACCAGGGATAAGGCGTTACCCACAGCTAGTCAAACATTTAGTTTAATCTTGAGATCACCAAAAGGTCTAGTCATCTATTGTGTTGAATCTATCGACATATCAAAAATGGTCGAGAACCTCTAGGTCTACTTTCTTGTGTTACCTTAGTAGTAGCTATCTTATCTATCATATTTCCTTTTATATTGCTCAGACTACACAGACTTATACTTGAACCATGCATCTTTTCAATTTTGAATTTTAAAGTCCCAAATGGTTTGTACCTGTGTACTGTCATATTCCAAACATTTAATCAGTATCACACGTACGATCTTATGTATTTTCAGCTTGCCTCCCTTTTCCCTTGTTTTTTTTCATACCTATTCTCCCCCTAAAATACTAAAACCTCTAAGGATTTGCGTTTTAGGATTTTAATAGGCAAGGAAAGATACTAATTGTAATTAAACTAGTTAAACAAACACAAAAGAACAAAACTAAAATTACACTAAAATTTAAAAATTAAAAGAAACTAGACGTGACGCATCGGACTATACATGTCATCTTCAGGAATGACCTCACCTTTCTTTTTAACACCATGACCTCTAACAGATATAGAAAACGTGGTTTGTCAAAAGCCTTTGTATAGAGGTCAGCGCGTTGAAAATCAGTGTTTATTTTTATCACATCGATTAAATTCTTTTCAAAACAATCACGTATGAACTATGATATTTTTATCACAGTTCCAAGTCCTTTACTAAGCTATCATTATGATCTAATACCCTAGCAAATTTTGAATCTATACTTTCTCTCAATTTATTACATTCTAAGCAAGCATGATTATTAAACAGTTGGTCAGTAGTACTTACCTGAGATGTTGAAGAGGAATCAGCCATGAGTGCAGACTCGGTTGTCTCTGGTTCTGGTGATTCAGATGGTGATGCAGATTTTTCTTCTTCAGGCAGGTGTTAACCACATTTGCAGTGTCTTCAGAATTTGACATCGCGAGCTCTACTGCTATATCTCCCTCACTCACAGAATCATCATCAATATCCTCCACACTCGCTATATTGGACTCTCCTGGTGACATAAACCGAAAGCTCCAGTCCAGTCCTTCATCTCATTAGCAATTAAGGCTTTTGGATCCTTACTAGATGAGTTAGAGCTACTAGATATGGTCTTGTCCTGATGATTAAATGACGAGAAGGGATTGCCATTACCCGCCTTCTTTGGTTTTACACACTCCCTCTTGAAGTGACCCTTCTAACCATAGTTGAAACATGTAACCTTTGACTTATCAAACCCAAAGGTTGTATCTTTTGTTGCAACCAAGTTCTATCCGGTCTTTTTGACAAACTTTTTAGCTCGTCGGACAGCACTTGCCAGGGCCCACATTATATCCATACATTCCAACTCCATTTCATCCACCTACTCATAATCTTCATCTAACAGGTAGCAGTTACCTATCTTTCCAGCAATTAATCCATCGTAGGATTGAACCACCGCAGCTAAAAGGTCCATATTGTCTCTGGCCACCTCCATAGTTACATTCCCGAGGTTGTCGGTTATAAGCTTTGCTGCATTAGCTTCAGATATCATATATTGGGTGCTAGACGACCCTGACATTTCAGATCCTGAAGTTGAGGGTTATGCTGGAACTGTTGCGCTTGAGATGAAAGCGGTTTGTAGGGACGCTCCAAATGTCTTGACCGAAGGAGTAGCATTGTAGAGAGCAGGATTCTGATCATAGTTCGCCTTTTGGGCTCGATACTTCATCCTGAGCTCCTCTTCTCTCAGTTTCAGAATGAAGTCATTTATATCTAACTTCGAGAGCATTTCATTCTGTCTGAGATTAGAGACAAACGAAGCCATTTTTCTGGTAATCCATCAGCAATGTTGGATACCTTATCCTCCATTGATGTAACCACTCCATGAGTGTGCATCTCACTCATCAGGTGGTAGAATCTATCAATCACATCATCAAGGCTTTATTTTCCCATAGAGGAGAAGTTGTCAAACTCCTTCTTCAAGGCTTTTGCCTTGATAGCCTTCAAAGAGGCATTTCCGTCATACCTCTTTTCCATTGCATCCCAAAGATTCTTTTTTTGTGTATACTCCGAATACTGATGGAAAATATCATTCGGAATAGAGTGAGTAAGCAAAGCATAGACTTTCTTCTCAGCATTGTGTTTTACCTTCTGAGCATCCGACATGCCACTTAGAGTAAGTTTGACTCCGTCAGCTCCTACTGGCATGCTATAACCTGACTCGATAGCCTCCCGTAAATTTGTATCTACTCCATTTAAGTAGATTTCGAAACGTTGCTTCCATTATGGGTAGTAGTCTAACATAATAAGTTTTGGGGGTTTGTTATGAATCCCCACTTCGTTCTCCAACAGCAGTAGATTCTAAATACGTGTGTCTCTACTTGTTGTGTATGCTGAAAACTGGTCCTCTATTAGGTTTAACTTTACTATTTAACAAACTGCTACTGAATGCGAATGGAGGTATGCGATTGAACTTATTCGTGCGATTGAACAATGCTGATGGTTCAATTGTGTGACTGAACTAATGCGGATGAGTCAATCGCCCGAATGAACAAATGCGATTGAACAGTCCGAATGAAGTTCTCAGTCGTATGATTGAAGGTACGAATGAGTCCAATTGTGCGGTTGGAGAGTGCGAACGAACTCAGTCGTGCGATTGGTCTAATTGTGCGACTGAACTTGCTGAAGTTGGTAATTCGTAGGTCTAACTTGATTATTCAGTAAAAACTCGAATTTTATCAAACCCTAATAGCCATATGTCGGAAAAACTCAACTTTTCGATCAGGAAACGTCTAAAACTCCGTTAGACACAAAAGGATTGTGTTTTTGATGCAAAAACACAATTTTTGTGTCAAAACTATTGAATCAACACGAAATCAAGAGACAAGGCTCTGACACCACTTGTTGGGATCTGGTATTTGAACGAAACACCAACTGATTAACGTGTTAAACAAACCAAATAGTGCGGAATCCTATTTGATTGGCGATCCAATCAGTGAGAACGTACGTAGAAACATAACGTATTGAATCTAACGTCAAGAATCAATTAAGAATCGATCTACAATGTCCTATGAACTTGGAGTATGAACTTAGAGGCTTCTGGATGGCTAGGGTACGTCTGGAGTCGAAGTGGATTCAATGCTTACGTTTTTCCATGAATTAGGTGGTATTTATAGGTTAGGCTTGCTCATTCGTGCGACTGAACGATTAGCATGGTTCATTCATGCGATTGAGCCATGCGGTTGATCCATTCGCACGACTGAGTGTTCAGTCATGCGACTGAGTCAGACGCATGAAGTTGTTCAAGCGTATGAACTATTTAGGCGCATGGACACTCAGCCGCATGTTCATTCGGACGGATGACCACTGTTGGGGCGCATGGTCTAGTCGGACGCATGAGAACTTCACTTCACCAAGTTTGAATGTATTCAATATTATAACATTATGCATAACAATTCAAACAATCACAAACCTATATAATCAAGTCAATATGCTTTAAACAACTCATTAATGAAATATTAAACATTATAAACACAACCAAACGCTTGTATTTCATTAAGTACCCAACTATTACATTTACATAAGCGTAAGACAATACATAGATATTACATTTAAGATCAGAAACTAGGGACACATGTATCAACAAAGACAAAAATCGATCACGAGACGCACTTGTGACAAGTTCTTGGACTTTTGAAGAAGGAGCAATTATACGCCAAGTTTTCCAAGTGTGAATTTTGGTTGAGGAGGTTCAATTCTTAGGGCATGTGGTAAATAGCCATGGAATTCACGTTGATCCTGCTAAAATTGAAGCCGTGAGGAATTGGTGTGTTCCCACAACCCCAACCGAGGTTCGTTCTTTTCTAGGCTTAGCGGGATATTACCGTAGGTTCATAGCGAATTTCTCGAAGATTGCTAAATCGTTAACGGTGCTAACCCAAAAGAATCGACTTTTTGAATGGGGACCCGAGCACCAAGAGGCTTTCGAGACATTAAAACGCAAGTTGTGTAACGCTCCTATTCTCACACTTCCCGATAGAAACGATGACTTTACCGTGTATTGCGATGCTTCTAATCAAGGTCTTGGTTGTGTTCTCATGCAACGAGGCAAAGTTATAGCATACGCGTCGAGACAATTGAAGGTTCATGAAGTGAACTACACGACTCACGATCTTGAACTTGGTGTTGTGGTTTTTGCATTGAAGATTTGGCGACACTATCTATATGGGACGCAATGCATAGTCTACACCGATCATAAGAGTCTCCAACACGTGCTCAACCAAAAGGATCTCAATATGAGACAAAGACATTGGATCGAGTTGATTAGCGACTACGACTGCGACATTCGCTACCATCCAAGAAGGCGAATGTTGTAGCTGATGCGCTAAGTCGCAAGGTCCACAACAAGACTGTCTCGCTCCAAGAAATTCGAGATGAAGGCAATGGTTTGATACGCTAGGAGAATTTGACACAGAGATTCATGTGGATGTCAACGAGGCTACTATCATGCTTCAAAACATAAGGATCGATAGTGACCAAAGTTGTGCATTCACAAGGCTCAACAAGCGGCACTAACCAACGAAGGGAAAGATGAAGATTTGATGCCTAACGTTTGGTCACAACTGGAGACAAAACCGAATGGCATGTGTTACTTCTTAAATCGACTTTGGATTCCGGATCATGATAACCTTCGGCACTTCATTATGAACGAAGCTCATCAAACCCGATATTCCATTCATCCTAGCTCTAATAAGATGTACATGGACTGCATGGTCAATATTGGTGGCCTGGAATGAAGAAGGATATCACGTCTTATGTTTCAAAGTGTCTCACGTGTGCAAGAGTCAAGGCCGAGCATCAACGACCAAGTGGTTTACTTGAGCAACTGAAATCCCTATGTGGAAATGAGAAACATATCCATGGAATTCATAACCAAGTTACCTTGTACACCTCATGGTCATGATAGCATATGGGTCATTGTTGACCGTTGACTAATACCGCACATTTCACCCATACGAGATACGTACAAGGTTTCAAGGCTGGCTCAAATCTACATTGACGAAGTTGTGAGTCGTCATGGCGTGCCTTTACACATTATTTCCGATCGAGATACTCGCTTCACTTAACACTTTTGGTCTTCGATGCAAGAACTCTTGGGTACTCAATTGGATTTAAGTACGGCTTACCATTGTCAAACCAATGGTCAAACCGAATGAACAATCCAAACCCTCGAGGATCTGCTGCGTCTTTGTGTCCTTGACTTTGGTGGTGATTGGGATACACATTTAATGCTCGCAGAATTTTCATATAACAATAGTTATTACTCAAGTATCAAGATGGCACCATTCGAGGCTTTGTATGGTCGTAAATGCCGATCACCGATCTACTGGACCGATGTTGGTGAAAATTTCATCACTGGTCCTGAACTTATACAAGAAACGACTGATAAAGTCTCCATAATCCACAAGAACCTTGAAGTGGCAAGAAGTCGACAAAAGAGTTACGCCGATAAGCGTCGTAAGCCATTGGAGTTCAAGTTGGCGACATGGTTCTTCTTAAATTTCACCGTGGAAAGCTGTTGTCCGCTTTGGAAAGAAGGGTAAACTAGCTCCAAGATTTTTAGGACCTCTCAAAATTCTGAAAAGGGTTGGGAGAGTGCCTTATAAACTAGAACTACCTTCCGACCTTAGTGGAGTTCATCCTGTATTCCATGTCTCAAATTTGAGAAAGTGTTTGGCCGACGAGAATCTACATGTTCCATTGGAAGACATCCAGATCGACGAGTCATTGCACTTTGTTGAGAAACCTGTTGAGATTATGTATCGCATTATGAAGAAAACAAGAACCACAACTACTCCAATCGTTAGGGTTGTTGGGAGAATAAGTGTGGAGCTTAGTTCATTGGGAGCGTGAGGATCATATGAAGGAGAGATACCCGCATTTCTTCGCTTAGTTTATTCTTAATTTCGGGACGAAATTCTTTTAAGTTGGGGAGACTGTAACATCTTGTATTTTTGGTTAACTAATAGTTAACCTCGTTTATTCTTGTAAGGACTATTTATGCCTTTATGAAATTTGTGTTACTTATGCATGTTGTTTATTGGTCATTAAGTATTTAATGAAAACTTAATAGCATAACTATTAAAAAAATATTATTATATTATATAATAATAAATCTAATAACATGATAATAATAATAATAATAATAATAGTTGTAGTAACAAAACAAACTAATAAGATTTTATAAGTTATTAAAAATGTTTAAAACTTAAAAATTATAAGTACAAGGGTTAGTTTTACAATTTTTAAACTTTAAAATAAAGTTAAGCATAAAATAATAAAGAATAAAAACTATAGGGACCATTTGTGTAATTATTAAAAATCCAAATCAATCTCTCTTCTTCCCCGCAAAACCGGCGAAGCTCTGGCGAAGTCTCCGGCGAGCTCCGGTGAGCCCCATAAACCCACAAAATCATGTTTTAACACTCAAACCGACTCTAATCGATTCAATTACACGATTCAAACTTGAATGTGCACCTTAAACGCGTTTAAACGCTGATTACCACTTGAATCAAGTGCATAACCGAAACTCATTAATCTTATAGCCGTTCGGGCATTCATACCTAATCATAATGCAATTAAATGAACCTAAACGATTATCTAACTACGAAAAATCGTTCACACCTTCCAATTTCTCCTGAAAACACACAAACAAGTCGATCCACACAACCATTAATCACGATCTGCACAACAATCAACAACCACTTTCTTAGCAAATTAAACTGAAACTGAGAGAGGGCTTTACATCAGGAACATTATCCAAAGCTTCACACGAAGTTAATTTGATTTTCATAAACATTTGCACACGAATTGGGTTCAAGCTCTGTCACAGCTTGTTCTTGGACTTGTTAAGCTTCAATCAGGTAATTGAAACCTCCTACGTGTTCGTTTTATCATAAGGAACAAAAGCCCTATGGTTAACGGTGTTCATGGAAGCGATTAGTGCATCAATTTGGGATGAATTGAACCTAGGGTTCATAAGATTTGGGGTGATTTGTATATGATGCTTTTAAGATTTGGAAACCAAGTTTAACCGCGGCTAAGGCCTTGGTTCACGGTTACCGGCCCACATTCCAACCTTGACGTCCCGGGTTCGAACCCGGGCAACCTCACATTTTCTTTTGGGGTTTTCAGCCTTCAAAAATTATATAAAAATTTTGAAAATTTATTAAAAGTAATTTTATAAACTTACTTATTTTGAATCACTCTAACAAGTTTCTGTAAAGTTATTCTTTAAATAAAGTTAATATTTTGTTAGACAATGATTATATTTGGTTTATTAATATAAAGAAAACTTTAAATAATGGGTTAAATCATAAAAAAATTATTATTATTGGTTCACACTTTATTGTTTAAAAATTATAATTTTTACAAGATATAAAAAGATACCTACACTTTATATTTTGTTTTGTTAACCATATTCAACGATTCAAAGTTTATGTCTTTATGACAAATTATTAAAACAATGTAATTCTTTTTGTTAAATATATATATCAAGGAATCCCAAACTTTCCCTTGAAACCCTAAATCATGTTTAAACATTAATCTAAAACTTAAATCTTGTGAATATATATACTTAGGTACTTTGTAAAGAACTACATTGGAATGTTGCTTATTATATTCTTATTAATCGTCATTTATATACATTTGATCATGTGAGTATTTCTATACCCCTTTTATATTTTTACACTTTTGGGGTGAAACATGTTACATTATAAACTTTGCACTTGTAAACTCGTTTGATTCTTGTAAACTTATGGCATTTCACCTGTATATTGTAGTTAGTTGAACTTTGTAGCTACCATGTAATGTCGAATATATGTACAATCATTAACTATTGCTAGCCTAGCGAAGTCATAGATCTATGGGCCAGACAAGCCTGCTTGGTTGTTCCAAGTACACTTAGCTAATCGTATATACTTTTAAACGTTTGAGACTTGTAAAACTTTGTCGAGGTTTGATTGTGCATTTCTATCATACATCCCTAGTTTACTTTGTTCTCTAACTTACAACATGGATTTCCATCTTTTATATATTTATGTATTACAAACTATGGAAATCTCACCAACATTATTGTTGACATTTCATTTTAACATGTTCAGGAAAATTAAGCTATATTCCTACTGTTTGAAGCTTACATTTCTAGGAATGGACCTAGTTAAATAAAGGAAATAAAATGATTTGTTACATCTTATGTTATGTTTTTTTTTAATTTTCTTTGAGACTTATGATTGTAATGGTGCAATTGGAACTTATCGTTAATATAAATATTTGGGTTATTAATAGTGTTATGTGGTTGTGAACGATCTTAACTCTCACTCCTTGACGTTTCCACCGTCAAGGTTGAGGTATGACAACTGAGGTGATTAAAGCAGTTAGGGATGGGGAGAAAGCTGAGAAGGAGGGGAAGGAAAATGAAAAGAATTCATGGAGGTCCACTGGGAGGACCTAAGAATCTGAAAAGGAGCCATCAAACCCTAAGGTGGTACTTCATGACGATGACAATGATGACAAGTCTAAAAAAGAGACTTCTAAGGGGTGCAACTATGGGGCATTCCAAAGGTGCAAGCCCCGACCATTGACGGTAACAGCAATGCTACTGCCGCTCATCATTGGGTCAGAGAGATGGAAGCGGTACTGGAGATTAGTGAGTGCAAGGAAGATAAAAAAGTTAAGTTTTCCACTCACTCCTTCGTCGACTCAACGTTGTGCTGGTGGGACAATATTGTCCAGGCTGAAGGAAAGTAGTCGATAGCCAAAATAAGGTGGTTTGAGTTGAAGGAGTTAGTGCTGGAGGAGTATTGTCCCCATCGGGAATTAGACAAGATTGAAAAGGAGTTCTTGTATTTGAAGGCGGGAACATGACTCGTCAAGAGTATACCTCCAAGTTCAGTGAACTTGCAAGACTTGTGCCAGACATGGTGACACCTGCATCCAAGAGATCAAAAGATACATACAGGGTTTTCTTGTTGATATCAGGAGGCACCTGATTGCAGCCAGACTAGGCACGTTTAGATCTGTGGTGGACTTAGCTGGGAGGTTGTACGATGAGAGAGACCCAATGCATGTGGAAAAGAAGGTGGAGAAATGGAACGGTCACAAGAATGGAAATGGGAAGAGGTTTGGAGGTGATAACTTCAGGAGTGGAGAGAAGAGGACGAGGGTTGAGGATCAGTCTGGGAGACAGGGAAATACCGGTGAAGGAGGTGCTTGTAGAATGTGGAAAAGGTCATTCGGAGGAGTGTAGAGTTGGGAACTGGAAAGTGTTTTAAAGGTGGGGAGAGAGCCACTATGCCAAGGATTGCCAGGTGGTGAAGTGTTACCAGTGTTGCGAGATGGGACATGTAGGGAGGGACTGCAAGAAAGGGAAATCAGGAGGATCAGGAACGCCTAAAGCTGGAGATAAGGGAAAGGGTGAAGGTTTGAAGGCAAAGGCCGAGGGCATTCACCATAACTCGTGAGGAGGCCAGGGCAGATCCAGAATTAGTTTCAGGTATGTTTTTGGTAGACCATGAATATGCTTCTGTGCTCTTTGATTCTGGTGCTAGTAGGAGTTTTGTGTCTGCTTCCTTTTGTCATTTATTGCATGATGAGAGTAGAAAGCTAGATGAGCCTTTCTATGTAGAAACAACCATTGGTAAGTCCACTAAGGTAACTGAAGTGGTTGAGGATTGCATGATTGAGTTAGAAGATTGTAAGTTCCCTGCTAGGTTGCATGTTCTGGCCTTAGGAGGTTTTGATGTGGTGTTAGGCATGGATGGTTAGCTACCTATGAAGCCAATATAGTATGTAATAAGAGGTAATTCGTCTAACAACGCCCGATGGTAGATCTGTTATGGTTCGTGGGGTTAAGGTGTGCTGTGTACCGAAGGTCGTGTCGATGATCACAGCTAAAAAGTACTTGAGATGTGGGGTGTAGCGCTTACTTGGCCTATGTAAAAGATGTGGATGCGCCAGAGCCACAATTATTAGACGTGCCGGTAGTGCGCGAGTTTCTTGACGTCTTTCCTGAAGCCCTGACTGGTGTGCCGCTTGACCGCAAAATCGAATTCCAAATTGATTTGCTACCGGGAGCACAACCCGTCGCAAAAGCACCGTATCGATTAGCTCCTTCGGAGATGGTAGAACTGAGGGACCAGTTGCAAGATTTATTGGATAAGGGCTTCATCTGATCGAGTATCTCCCCGTGGGGTTCTCCGGTTTTATTCGTCAAGAAGAAAGACGGTAGCATGCGGATGTGCATGACTATCGCGAGCTCAATAAGCTGACCGTAAAGAATTGGTATCCGTTACCAAGGATCGATGACCTGTTTGATAGACTTCAGGGTGAGCCATGGTTTTCAAGGATAGACATGCGGTCTGGTTACCACCACCTGAAGACGAAAAGACACAAGACATCCTAAGACAACGTTTCGTACGCGTTATGGACACTACAAATTTCTCGTCATGTACTTTGGATTAACCAACGCGCCAGCTGCCTTTATGGACCTTATGAATCAAGTATGTTGACCGATGTTGGATAAATCGGTAATAGTGTTCATCGATGACATCTTGATTTATTCAAAAAGTGAAGAAGAACATGTCGATCATATTCGAGAAGTATTGGAGACGCTCAGAAGCGAGAAGCTATATGCTAAGTTCTCTAAATGTGCATTTTGGCTTCAAGAAGTTCAATTTCTGAGCCATGTGGTTAATCCCGAGGGGATCAGGGTTGACCCTGTAAAGGTTGAAGCGGTGATGCAATGGGAACCTCCAAAGATGCCATCTGAGATTCATAGCTTCTTAGGCTAGGCAGGTTACTATAGGAGGTTTATCCAGGATTTCTCCAAGATAGCTTCTCCTTTGACTAAGCTGACCCGGAAGGACGTGAAGTATGAATGGGATATTGATCAGGAGAACGCCTTCCTAGAACTAAAGATGAGGTTAACTCAAGCCCTGTCTTGACGTTACTTGAAGGGAACGAGGATCTGGTGGTCTACTCGGATGCCTCGTATGCAGGATTGGTTGCGTGTTGATGCAACAAGGGAAGGGGGCCTATGCTTCTAGACAATTAAAGGTTCACGAGGCCACTTATCCTACCCATGATTTGGAGTTGGCCATGGTGGTATTTGCATTGAAGATTTAGAGGCACTACTTGTATGGGGTGTAGTGCATCTTCACTGATCATAAAAGTCTGAAGTATTTCTTTGAACAAAGGGAACTCAACATGAGGCAGAGGGGTGGTTGGAACTAATCAAGGATTATGACTGTGAAATTCATTATCATCCACACAAAGCCAATGTGGTTGCTGGCGCCTTTAGCCGGAAGGGACGACCTAAACCAATTTGGGTGAGGGCTTGCCAGATAGTCATGACACCTGATGTTATAAAACAAGTGAGAGAGTTCCAGGATGAGGCGTTAAGAGAGGACAGGGTCAACTCTGAAAGGATGAAAATACAAGTTTCAGATTTGGGGGAAAACACCATGGTGTTAGAACCCAATCTGGGAGAATATGGATCCCTTTCTATGGGGATCTAAGGGAGAAAATCATGTATGAGGCTCACAAAACTCGATATTCCATACACCCCGGTGCCACGAAAATGTATCAGGATCTGAAGAAAGATTACTCGTGGCCAGGAATGAAGCGAGACGTGGCTAAGTACGTGAGCAAGTGCCTGACTTGCCTAAGTGAAGGCAGAGCACCAAAAGCCATATGGGAAGATCCAGCCTTTGGATATCCTAAATGGAAATGGGAACACATCACAATGGACTTCATCACGAAGCTACCTCGCACGGCGAGAGGAAGCGATGCAATATGGGTGATCGTTGACCGACTAACAAAGAGCGCCCATTTCCTACCAATTCGTGAGACGTATTCCTCCGAGAGGTTGGCAGAGCTATTTATCAAAGAGATCGTGGCTCGTCACGGCGTGCCAGTGTCTATCGTTTTGGATAGGGACACGCGGTTTATGTCCAAGTTCTGGAAGAGGTTTCATGACTCAATGGGGACTAGACTGCATATTAGTACGGCTTATCACCCCCAGACGGATGGTCAGTCGGAAAGAATGATTCAAACGTTAGAAGACATGCTACGAGCGTGTGTAATCGACTTTGGAGGAAGTTGGGATGAGCACTTACCATTGGTGGAATTCTCATATAATAATAGTTACCATGCCAGCATTGGTATGCCACCCTATGAGATGTTGTATGGTAGGAAGTGTAGGATGCCCGTGTGTTGGATGACATCGGGCAAAAGGAATTGGGAAGCCTTGAAGTGATCGAGGTCACGATTGAGAATTTAGATAAGATCAAAGCATTCATGAAAGCCATAAAGGATTGCCAGAAGTCTTATGCTGATAAAAGGCGTAGACCAATAGAGTTTGAAGTTGGTGACAAGATCATGCTTAAGGTATCACCCTGGAAAGGGATCATCATGTTTCGAAAGAGGGGAAAGTTGAGCCCAAGATTCATAGGGCCATTCCATATTATTGCAAGGGTAGGAGAAGGGGCCTACCGATTAGAAGTACCCCATGAGTTGAGTGGAATCACCCTACGTTCCATGTATCTCATCTTAGGAAGTGTCTAGCAGACAAGATGTAGTTGTACCATTAGAAGACATTGAAGTCGATGAACAGCTTAATTATATAGAGCAGCCGGTGGCCATCTTTGATTGGAAAGAGAAGCAATTACGGAATAAAGTGGTTCCACTAGTACGAGTACAGTGGAGACACAGAAAAGGATCAGAATCTACGTGGGAGACGGGAGGGATGAGGAAATTTTATCCTCAATTGTTGATGACTGACAGGTTTCAAGGATGAAACCTAAATAAGGGGGGATACTTGTAACACCCCGAAAAGTCAAAACGAGTCATAAGAATAATGGGCTTAATTAATGGGGTTTAATAAAAGAAGGAAAAGGGATATGGGCTAAATTGGGTTTATGGGCAAGAGCCTAAGTGATTAAGGCCCGTAATCAGCCCTTACCCCACCAAAGCAGCCTCCATCTCCATCATTTGCAACCCTAGCTCCTAAAATTCATAGAGAGAGAATGTAGAGAGAGAAAGGGAAGAAAACTCAAGATTTGGAGCTTCAAAGGTCAAGGGATTGAAGATCTGGGTGTGGAGCATCAAACCTCAAGAAAGGAGCAACAAATCTAGGTAAGAATCGACCTCTAAACCCTTCTTTAGATCAAACCCAGATTCTAGGGTTTTGGGTTTTGAAAAGTTGCAAAGAATCGTATAAAGGTCACATTTCTATGTATTAAAACATGTGTAAAGCTTAGATTTAGCCTCATGGATGATAAACTAAGAGATTGGACGTAAAAAGTTATGATTTTGCGTTAAAAGCGGGCTGGTTCGTAATTTTTATGCGATTTGCG
This sequence comes from Flaveria trinervia, assembly GCA_025506515.1. NCBI lineage: Eukaryota > Viridiplantae > Streptophyta > Magnoliopsida > Asterales > Asteraceae > Flaveria > Flaveria trinervia. The sequence continues at coordinate 46,466,223 of CM046458.1, read as the reverse complement.
AAACTGTACATGCATCCAGCGAATTTGCATATTAAATCAACGAAACTATGAGGACTTCCTACGAAACTATTGTTTCGCAGGTAGTTTCGCAGACATGGTTTTCCAATGAAAGTTGGGCGAAACTGGCAGCGAAGATGTCAGCAAAACTGCCAACGAAGATTCCAGCGAAACTAGCAGCGAAACTGCTGGTGAAACTAGTAGCGAAACTGTTGGCGAATCTAGCTGCGAAATTGCTACTCTTGCAGCAAAATTAGCAGCGAATTTAGGCAGAAATTAACCCTTTAAGTGTCAACTCATATGCAGGCTGTGTAGTGAGATACTAGCCTTGTAAGCTTAGTTTAGAAGTTGGTCTCGGTAACCAGGTGAGTTCTAGATCCCCTTATTTATAAGTTTTCCATGTTTTGGGGTTAGTATGCATGCTAAATATAAAAAAATTTCACGCTGACTTGGTAGCCCGGCCCTAACCAAGGGCGTTGCCCCTTGGACCCACTAGGGGCTGCAGCCCCTAGGACCGCTATCAGGGGTTGTCGCCCCCGAACCCCCGTTGTCCCGCGGAGGGTCGACTATGTTTTATGACGACTAGTACTTGGTATGATGTGTACTTAATAAGTTAAGTATTGTATATTAAAGTGAAAGATGATATTAATGAAAAGCAAAACTTAATGAATGTTACCCCTGGGCCCATTTGATGATGTAAAGTTTTGCAAGCACTATGATAGACTTCACTTAGGTGAGTTTGATGTACAATGATTGGTATGTATTCATGAGCGGGCTATGTGCCTTGCAGTGTGGACCAACTGTCAGGGGTTAGCTACCATGAAAAATGTGTACCGACAGGGATCGACATTCGTTGTCGATCAATATGGAGCTCTTGCTTTGTGCAATCTCGTTTATGATGAAGTGAAAGTTATGAAAGAATGAAAGATAATGAACATGCTTATTATGATGAAAATGTTATGTATTATGATGTATGCGTGGTCATTATATGAAGGATAAAGTTTATATTTTCTTATATTATTTAATAAACTAGAACTCGCTCAGTGAAACTTACTTTTATGCATAATAGTTGGCAGGTAATGCCGATGCTGAGATGGCACCGGTTGGAGGCTACTTGGATGGATATGGATGACATTCCTGTTATGAAATCTTTTATTGTAATTTAAAGGAAAAAGTACTGTGTTTTATTTACAATTAAAGGACAAATGTATGAGTACAATATCATTCCAAGTTTTAAACGAATGTCTATTTAATTCTGATGCAATGTTTTGTTATTAAAATGATTGTACGCTATGATTCACCGACTCTGAGGTTTCCCAGGAACGCGGCCTTACATAATGGTCCAGTCGTACGCTTGACTAACCCTAACCTATAAATCCCACTTAATTCCTAGAAAAATGGAACACTTTCAATATTTCGACTCCTACTCGTACCATAGCCGTCCAAAAACCTTAAAGACCCTGTTCCAAGTTCATAGATCGCACAGAATCATATTGCAATCATTCTTAACATTTAGATTCATTCTAAGATCGATTCTAAGTGTGTTCTCACTGATTGGATCGCTAATCAAATAGGATTCCACACTATTTGAGTTGGTATAGACGTAAACAGTTAGTACTCCGTACCAAAAATGGTCCTAACAGGAATGGCAACGGGAATGGTGGCAATAACAACAACGGTGGTAATGGTGGCAACAATGATAGAGCCAAAGGGAAAGCCTTGTCATGGGTTCAAGTGAGGCTCTAAACAATCCTACTACTGTTACTAGTAAATTTCCTGTTAATGGTCATTTTTCTTCTGTATTATTCGACACCAGAGCCGATAGGAGTTTTATCTCTACTAAGTTTTGAAACCTCTTTAGTGATATACCTTCTATATTGGAGTCTAAGTATGTCGTAGAATTGGCTGATGGTAAAAAAATCTCTATTACACATCCTTAAGGGTTGCAAGATAGAACTCGTTGGTCATACCTTCGACACTGATCTTATGCATGTTACTCTAAGGAGTTTTCATGTGGTCGTAGGCATGGTCTAGTTGTCCGAGAAGCAAGAAGAGGTGATTTTTCATGAGAAGGACATTCACATTCCTATGGTAGATGAGGAACTCTTTCAGTTAAGGGCGAGAAGAGTGGTGCCGTCATGGTATCATATCATTCATGAAGGCTCATAAATGACTACGCAAGGGTCATTTAGTCATATTAGCCCTCGTCTCCGACAAGCAACAAGAGGAAAAGAAAGTAGAGGATATTTCAGTGGTTCGTGACTTCCCAGAGTTGTTTCCATAGGATCTGCCAATACTACCACCTCATCGTCAAGTTGAGTTTCAGATCGATTTGACTCTCGGAGCTGCTCCGATGGCGCGAGCACCTTACCAGTTAGCACCGAACGAACTTCAAGAACTATCCCACAATTCCAAGAGCTATTGGATAAAGGGTTTATTTGATTGAGCTCATTGTCATGGGGAGCACTTGTTCCCTTTTTGAAGAAGAAAGATGGCACATTCCGAATGTGCATCGACTACAGGGAATTGAACAAAGTCAAAGTCAAGAACCGATACTCTTTACCTCGTATCGACAAATTGTTTGATCAGGGACCAAGCTATTATTCGAAGATTGACTTTAGATCTGGTTATCATCAACTAAGAGTCAAGAAGAAGAAGACATCTCCAAAACTACATTCCATACTCATTATGGTGATTATGAATTCTTGGTCATGCCATGTGGGTTGACTAACGCACCGGCGGTATTCATGGATCTCATTAATCGTGTCTGCAAACCCTAGCTCGATCAGTTTGTTATTGTGTTTATCGATAAGATATCGATTTAGTCTAGGACCAAGGAGGAACATGAGGAGCACCTATGTTTATTTCTAGAATTACTTAGAACGGAACAGTTGAACGCCAAATTTTCTAAGTGTGATTTCTAGATTCATGTGGTGCAATTATTGGGTCACAGTGATAATGAGAAGGGAATACATGTGGATCCTGCAAAGATTGAGGCTATAAATAACTGGTCAGTACCCAAGACGCCTAGTGAGATAAGGCATTTCTTGGACTGGCAAGGTACTATCAGCGTTTAATTGAGGATTTTCAAAGATCTCTCAACCTATCATAGCTTTGATCCATAGGAACTACTATAAATGGGGTGAGAGTCAGAAGCTAATTTTTAGTTGTTGAAGCAGAAACTCTGTAGCCCAGATATTAGCATTACCTGAAGGAATTGATGATTTTGTGGCTTATTGTGATGCTTCCATCCAAGGACTTGGTTGTGTTGATTGCAACATGACAAAGTAAGCTTATGCCAGCGACAATTAAAGGTACATGAAATGAACTACACTACTCATGACTTGGAGTTAGGAGCAGTGGTCTTTGCCTTGAAGATCTGGAGACATTACTTGTACGGTAACAAGTGCACTATTACACCGATCACAAGAGTTTTGGCATATCTTTGAGCAGAAAGAGCTTAACATGAGGCAACGATGCTGGGGGAATTGTTAAATGACTATGATTGTGCTATTAATGTAGGTACATGTGTCCCTAGTTTCTGAACTTAATGTAATATGTCTTTAACGTCTTACACTTATGTAAGTTTGGGTACTGAATGAAATGTAAATGTTTGGTTGTGATCATAATGTTTAATATTTCATTAATGACTTGTAACACATATTGACTAGATTATATAGGTTTTTGATTGTTTAAATGATATCATAATGTTATAATAATGAATACATTCAAACTTGGTTAAGTGAAGTTTATCATGATGCGTCGATTTGACCATCCCCCCAACAGTGGTCATGCGTTCGAATGGCCATGCAACAGAGGTCTATGTGCCTAAATAGTCCATACACCTGAACAACTTCATGCGACTGACTCAGTTCGCACGATGAACACTCAGTCGTGCGAATGGATCAACCACATGGCTCAATCGCATGAATGAACCATGCAAATGGTCAGTCACCGAATGAGTAACCCTAACCTCTAAATACCACCTAATTCGTGGAAAAATGTAAGCATTGAACCACTTCGACTCCAGACATACCCTAGCCATCCAAAGACCTCTAAGATCATACTCCAAGTTCATAGATCGTAGTAGATCGATTCCTAATCGATTCTTAACGTTAGATTCAATTACATAATTGTTTCTACGTGCGTTCTCACTGATTGGATCGCCAATCAAATAGGATTCCGCACTATTTGATTCGGTTTACATAATCAGTTAGTACATCGTCCCATACACGATCCCTAACAAATAGTATCAGAGCTTTAGCTCTCAATTATCTGTTGATTCAAACGTTTTTGGTACAAAACTTGTGTTTTTTCACTAAAAATGCAATCTTTATGTGTCAAACGGTGTCTTAGACGTTTCCTGACCATAAAGTTAGTTTTTTTTTCCGGCATACGGCAATTAGGGTTTGTGAAAATTCGAGTTTTTGCGGCCAAACACGTTAACCTATGAATTTTCAAACTCAGCAGGTTCAGTCGCACGATTGGCTCAATCGCATGACTGAGTTCATTCGCATTCCCCAAATGCACGATAGGACTCATTCGTACCCTCATTCGTACAACTGAGAACCCTATTCGGACTGTTTGACCGCATTAGTTCATTTGGACGACTGACTCATCCGCATTAGTTCAGTCGCACGATTGGGTCATTCACCTAGTTCAATCTCCCGAATAAGCCCAATCACATACCTTCATTCGCACACATAAACAGTTTGTTTAATTGTAAAGTTAAGTGAAATGGAGGACCAGTTTTCAGCATACACAGCAAGTAGAGACACTCGTATTCAGAATCTATTGCTATTGGAGAACGAAGTGCGAATTCATAATAAACCCCTAAAGCTTATCATGTTATACGACTACCCAATGGAAGCAACTTTTGAAATCTACTTAAATGGAGTAGATACAAATTTGTGGGAGGCTATAGAGTCGGGGTACAGCATGCCAGTAGGAGCTGATAGTGTCAAACTTACGTTAAGTGGCATGCCTGATGCACAAGGTGAACACACGCTGAGAAGAAAGTCTACGCTTTGCTTACCCAGTATATTCCGAAGGATACGGAGTATACTCAAGCAAAGAAATTATGGGATGCGTTGGAAAGAGGTATGACAGAATGCCTCACTCAAGGCCATTAAGGCCAAAGCTTTAAAGAAGGAGTTTGACAACTTCTCTTTAATGGGAAAGGAAAGCCTGGACGACGTGACTGACAGATTCTACCACTTGATGTGTGAGATGCATACTAATGGAGTACTACGTCGATGGAGGATAAGGTATCCAACTTTGCAGATGGATTACCAGAGAAATGGGCTTTCTTCGTTTCAAATCTCAGACAGAATGGGATGCTCTCGAAGTTAGATATAAATTTCTTCAATCTGAAACTAAGAGAGGAGGAACTTAGGATGAAGTATAGAGCCTAAAAGGCCAACTATGATCAGAATCCGCGCTTTACAACGCGACTCCTCAGGCCAAGACATCTGGAGCACCACTGCAGACTGCCTTCGTCTCAAGCTCAGCAAGTCCAGCACAAGCATCTACTTCAGGGTCCAAAACGTCAGGGTCGTCTGGTACCCAGTATATTATACCAGAAGCCAATGCAGCAAAATTGAAAACTGATAACTTCGGTAACGTGACTGTTAAGGTGGCCAAAGAACACATGGACCTCTTAGCTATTGTAGTCCACTCCTATGATGGACTAATTGCTTGAAAGCTAGGAAATTTCCACCTGGCAGATGAGGATTATGAACAGGTGGATGAGATGGAGTTGGAACGGATGGATATAATGTGGGCCTTGGCAAGTGCTGTCGACGAGTTAAAAAGTTTGTCAAGAAGACCGGACAGAACTTGGTTGCAACCAAGGCCACGACCTTTGGCTTTGACAAGTCAAAGGTAACCTGTTTCAACTGTGGTGAGAAGGGGCACTTCAAACGGGGTGTGTGAAGCCAAAGAAGACCGGTAATGGCAATCCTTTCTCATCCTTTAATCGTCAGGACAAAGCCACATCTAGTAGTTCTACTTCATCAAGCAAGGACCCTAAAGCCTTGACTGCTAACGTGGATGAACGACAGGACTGAAGCTTTCGGTTCGTCTCACCGGAGAGTCCAACATAGCTAGTGTGGAGGACATAGATGACAATTCTGCCAGTGAGGGAGACATAGCAAGAGAACTCGCGATGTCCAATTCTAAAGACACTGCACCTATGGTCAACCACCTGCCTCAAGAAAAATCTACATCAACGTCAGAATCACCAGAACCAGAGACAACAGATTCTGCACACATGGCTGATTCCTCTTCAACATCTCAGGTAAGTACTACTGACCAGTTGTTTAATAATCATACTTGTTCTGATTGTAATAAATTTAGTGAAAGCATAGATTTAAAATTTGCTAGTTATTAGATCATAATGATAGCTTAGTAAGGATTTGGACTGTGCACTGGAAGCTAATAGAGTTTTAAAAAAATAAGCACAGTTACAAGGAAAAGATAAACCTTTTGAACCAACAGCTTAGGGAAACAGAAGTAGTTGCCTTTAACCAAGCTAATGACATTAGGTACTATCTTAACTCCCTAGAGGACACTAAGAAGAGAAAGCAATTTCAGAAGTAGAAGTCAACTCCTTAAAGCAAAAACTGCATAGTTGGACAAGTTCATCTCATATTGTCCAACACTTAATGAGAGAGAGAAATAACGGGGAGGATTTGGATAAAAAGTGGTTCCACCACCACCTGAGACCTTGATGAACACCAAAAGTAAACCAATTAATAATAACCCCATCAAGGATCATGTGGTGTCCACTCCTCTTGTTAGTGACCCAGATTCCACAAGTAAATCAACTGAATCTGGCGCCAAACAAAAGGAGGCCACTTCAAAGTCAAAAGGCAAAATGCTTTGTCTCAACCTGGAAAAAGAGTTTGAAAAAGTTAACATAAAGACAGATTCAAACAAAGTCAAATCTGAACCTAAAAGGACTATTAAATCTAATAAATCATGTGAATCATGTCAAAGTCCAGGAAAACAAAATGTAAAGGATGTAAAACCAGGTAAAGCAATTAAATTTGTAAAACCAGACTATACATCTAATCAGGAAATGTCTAAGTCAAAACAGGATAAGGTCACCTGTGTGTCACCTACATCTCCATAAAAACAAATAAACCATAAAGTTGAAAGCAGATCTTGCTACAATTATGGAGAGTACGGTCACATTGCGTCTAATTGTCCTTATTATCAGACAACGAGGACGAAATTTGAACTTCCTGCATCTAAAACTAGATCTTTTAAGAGGAACTCAGTGACGCCTCCTAAAAGAGATAGTGAATCCAAAGTTCAACCCATCATCCAGTCATCTGTTTATCACAAACAGGCCTTACACAAAGCTGGCCTATGGAAAGAAAAATCCGCCTCAACGTCTGAAAATGAGAACAAACAGGCATCTGAGCTTCCCTCAACCTAAAATGGTTAATGGGTTGAGTTTATGTTGTGTGATGCCTTGGGGAAACCCAAGCCAGTGAAGGCTTGGGTTCCTAACATGAACTAATGTTTTTATTGAATGTGCAGGGTGTTCGCTATAGTTTTGAGACTAACATGTGGATTGTAGATAGCGGAGCATCCAGGCACATGACGGGGAACAGAGCTCTCTTATCAAATGTCAGACAAATCAAAGGAGGGCATGTTTCATTTTCTGGAAACAAAGGTGGCTACATCACAGCCCAAAGGGAGGTGGGAAATCAGAAAGTTAAGTTTGACAAGGTAAACTATGTCCAACAATTACAAAATAACTTACTTTCTGTTTCTCAAATATGTGATAAAGGCTTCAAAGTAGTCTTTGAAAACAAGAAGTGCTACGTTCTAAAAAAGGACTACGTGATCCTGGAGGACCAAGTCCTAATGTCAGCTTTAAGATATAATGATCTTTATGTCTTGGATTTTCATAGGCCTCCACAACGGATTATGAAGTTCAGTGCTTCTTGTCCAAAGCTACTGAGAAGGATTCCATCTCCTGGCATAGGAGAATGGGACATATAAATCCGAGGAAGATGAATCACTTGATCCAGAATGATCTAGTGAGGGGAGTGAACGTCAAAAACTTCCAACTCCCGGATTTCTATGTTGCATGCAAGAAGGGCAAACAGATGAAGAAGTCTCATAGGAAAAGAAAGTTCATTCCATAGAAATACCTCTTAAGCTTCTTCACATGGATCTGTTTGGTCCAGTCAGTACAAGAAGCATCGCAGGCGACTTGTACTGCTACGTAGTTACTGATGACTACTCAAGATTCTCTTGGGTAATGTTTCTGAAGTCCAAATCAGAAACATTTGAATCCTTCAAGGAATTAGTAACTACACTAGAATCCCTATACAAGCTGAAAGTACGACAAGTGCGCTCAGACAACATAACCGAGTTCAAGAATCAGTGGATGGAGGCCTACTGCAAGGAAAAGGGAATTGTGCATCAATTTACCTCTGCCTACACTCCTCAGATGAACGGTGTTGCTGAACGAAAGAATCGCAGCTTGATAGAGACCGCACAGACTATGCTAGCAGACTCGAAACTGCCTATTCAATTATGGAATGAGGCAGTTCCAAATGCATGTTATACGCTCAATCGAGTTCTGGTAGTTAAACGCCATGGAAAAATGTGATACGAGTTACTACAACGATGTAAACCTAACTTAGAGTATCTCGAGCCGTTTGGTGCTTCGTCCACCACGCTGAAGAAGACTCGTGTGGTGAATCTCGATGAGATTATGGTGGACCCGGCGAAAGTGGAGGCGGTTATGCAATGGAAGTCACCAAAGACGCCATCCGAGATTCGTAGTTTCTTGGGCTTGGCGGGCTACTATAGAAGATTTATCCAAGACTTCTCTAAGATTGCTTCTCCACTAACTAAGTTGACCCGAAAGGATGTGAAGTTCGTATGGGGTCAAGCTCAAGAGGAAGCATTTGAAGAATTGAAGGCGAGGTTGACTCAAGCTCCTGTTCTGTCATTACCCGATGGGAGTGAAGATCTGGTGGTTTATTCTGATGCTTCCTACTCTGGTTTGGGGTGCGTGTTAATGCAAAGAGGAAAGGTTATAGCCTATGCGTCCCGACAGTTGAAGGTTCATGAGGTCAACTACCCTACTCATGACTTGGAGCTGGCAGTCGTGGTCTTTGCACTAAAGATTTGGAGGCACTATCTTTACGGTACGAAGTGCACCATCTTCACTGATCACAAGAGCTTGAAGTACTTCTTCGAGCAGAAGGATCTGAACATGAGGTAGAGACGGTGGTTGGAACTTATAAAGGATTATGACTATGAGATCCACTTCCATCCGGGCAAGGCCAATGTGGTGGCTGATGCCCTTAGCCAGAAAGAGAGGCCCTAGCCGATTCGGGTGAAGGCATGTCAACTGATCATGACCTCCGATATAATGAAGCAAGTCAAAGAGTTTCAAGATGAGGCATTGAAAGAAGATCATCTTAACTCTGAAAGAATAAGAGGTCTGGTTGGGGAATTGGGTGAAAACACACTCGGTGTTAGAACCCGATTCAGTCGTGTGTGGATTCCTCGTTTTGGGGATCTACAGGTGAAGATAATGGATGAAGCTCACAAGACTCAATACTCCATTCATCCTGGTGCCACGAAAATGTACCATGATATGAAGAAAGATTATTAGTGGCCGGGTATGAAGCGCGACGTGGTGGAGTATGTGAGTAAGTGTCTTACTTGCTTACAGGTGAAGGCAAAGCATCAAAAGCCGTATGGGAAGATCCAACCTTTTGATATACTGGAATAGAAGTGGGAGCACATCACCATGGACTTCATTACGAAGCTGCCGCGTACCCCGAAAGGGTACGATGCCATATGGGTGGTAGTTGACCATTTGACGAAGAGTGCTCACTTCCTACCGATCCGCGAAACGTATTCATCGGAGAGGTTGGCTAATCTGTTCATCAAGAAAATTGTAACTCGTCATGGTGTGCCGGTGTCTATTGTGTTTAATCGCGATACCCAGTTTACATCTAAATTCTGGAAGAAATTCCACGACGCTATGGGGACGAGGTTACATATTAGCACGGCTTATCATCCCCAAACTGATGTTCAATTAGAAAGGACCATTCAGACACCGGAAGACATGCTTCGGGCATGTGTGATTGATTTTGGGAGAAGTTGGGATGACCACCTACCGTTAGCCGAATCCTTATACAACAACAACTATCATGCCAGCATTGGTATGCCACCATATGAGATGCTATACGGTAGGAGATGCAGAACACCCGTTTGCTGGGGTGATATTGGTCAGAAGGAATTGGGGAGCGTCGAGGTAATCGAGGCTACGACTGAGAAGCTTGAAAAGATCAAAGCCTTTATGAAGGCAGCCAAAGATAGACAGAATTCGTATGCTGATAAAAGACGCAGGCCGATTGAGTTCAAGGTGGGTGCCCGGTTTATGTTGAAGGTCTCACCTTGGAAGGGTATCATCCGATTCAAGAAGTGGGGCAATTTGAGCCCAAAATGTATAGGCCCTTTCCGAATCATCGCTTGAGTAGGAGAGGTGGCCTATAGATTGGAGTTACCGGATGAGTTAAGTGGAATTCACCCGACATTCCATGTATCTCATCTAAGAAAGTGCTTGGCATATGAAGATATGATGGTCCCACTGGAAGATATCGAAGTAGACGAACGGCTCAACTATGTGGAGCAACCCGTGGCAATCATTGATCGAAAAGAAAAGAGGCTGAGAAATAAAGTGGTTTCTCTTGTGCGCGTATAGTGGAAGCACAAGAAGGGATCCAAGTCAACGTGGGAGACTAACAAAGTAATGAGACAACACTATCCACGTTTATTCGAAGAATAACAGGTTTCGGGGACGAAACCTATTTAAGGGGGGAGGACTTGTAACACCCGGTTATTTATTATTTTGAAGCCGACGAAGGAAGAAAAAAATAAGAAATAAAGTCCAGAGTCGAGGGACCAAACTCACCCACGATGGAAAGTTGGGTGAGTGGGAGTATATAAGGGAGAGGGCAGCCCTTACCCTCTCCCCCACACACTCACAATCAGCCAAAGAAAGATAGGAGAAGAGAGAAAGGAAGAAAAGAGGAAAAGTGTCGGTTCGGGTTAGTTCGGGTCGCCAAAAATCGTAGTGTAGCAATCCAAATCGAAGCCCTTGTCGTTGTGCTCGTTTGTGTGAGCTCTAGGACCCCACTTTTACTTGTTTTCAACCGATTTTAGGGCTGGAAAGCATAAAAACCCGTTTTGTATGCGTATGTGTTAAACCCATTTGGGGTGTGTGGAGTATGATGCGTTTGAGTCTTGATTGTGAGCTTGTGTGTGCTTGAATGGTGTTATGGTATGCATCCCTAAGGTTTAGGATGGTCGATTTGGGCATAAAATGGGTTTAGATGAGTTTGGAGGCCGAAAACCCTCGGCTGTAGCCGGGATGAACTGCATTCTGCATCAGCTAGGGCTAGGTGACCGACTGGAGGCCGACTGGAGGCCGAATGGAGTCCATACGGCCGAATAGGGTGCGATTGGGGTCCATTCGCATGATTGAAAGGCCAGTCGCATGGGGGTCATGCGATTGGAGGTCCAGTCGCATAAGTGCACATCCGTATTAGTTCCATTCGCATGAGGTCCATCCGCATGTCCATTCGCACGACTGGGTGTTCATTCGCATGAGTGTCCATCTGCATTAGTTCATTCGCATAGTGTTCAGTCGCATGGAGGCCACGCGACTGAAGGGTGTCCATGCGCCTGAATAGGGTTGTTGCACCCGAGGAAAGTATAGTTTGACTTTTGACTTTCGGGGGAAAGTTCAAATGTAAGTGTTGACATAAAGGTTCTCGTAAGAGCATGTAAGATGATTGTTGTGGCCTTAGAGAGCACGTAGGGCATGATGACGATGTTGTTGCATGTATATGCATATTATGTATGTATGATGTTGCTCTATATGACGTGATGTCTGTGCATGTTATGTTCCTTATTATGATGTATGTTTATCTTTTCTGTGGCTTTACGTGTTATGATAATGAATGAACGAAGTATTATGTAACGTAAAGTGAAAGATAATGAAAGAGGAACATGATGATGAATGCATGCATTAATGAATGAATGAAATAGGAACGTCATGATGAATGCATGCATTAATGAATGAATGAAAGAAGTCTTGCAAGCATTGGATATCAGGGTCCTTCTTTGTGATCGACCAAACGTGTAGTGCCTCTGCCGCTTACCTCTAGTACTGTGGCATACGATCAGCTGTTCATTTATTGACTTCGACCCAGTAGCTAAATTGTTCGGGGTGTAGCATATGGTATTGGTACGAGAGATATCCGATGTGCAAGTAAAGTTATAACAAACGAATGAATGAATGAACGAAAGAGATAATAAAGATATTAACTATGTGTACATATGATGTATGATCGCGTGAAAGAAAAGAATGGTTTCAATGAAAAGAAAGTATGTTTTATTATAAAACTGGAACCCACTCAGCAACGCTGACTTTTTATATGTTTTCCAGTTGGCAAGTAATGATTGTTGAGGATGGCACTGCGAGGCTACTCAGCTCTTTTGGGATGGAATCCAATATAATGCTTTTGTGACGTAATGCAAACATGTATTTTGTAACCGGATAATGATGTATTATTTGGCGAAAGTGTTTATAATGAAATGAGATGTCATTTTTGAATGTTTTCGCTACAATATTTTCTTAAGACAAATGTAATTATATGTTTTATGCGCGATGAATGACCAACTGTAAGTGTCCCGGGAACGGGGCCTTACACCTATACGCCGCATATAGACCCATACGCGGCGTATAGGGGGTGTCGATTTATATGAGTGGGTGTCTATATATTAGGACCCTTTCAAAATCCTTCCAACTATTGAATAATTTCAAATTTCACCAACCCTCGCCTCCACCACCAACCGCCATCTCCCACCCCGCCTCACCGCCAACCGACACTATCGCCTGCCCCCGCCCTTTGTCAACGCCGCCTGCCGCCACCTACCCCAGCCCACCACCGCTTGCCGCTACCGTTGACCTTGATCGCCAATCACCTCCGACACCGACCGTCACCGACTGGCGATGTCCCCAACCGTCGTCGCCCTAACTACTTATTGTCACCCGTCGCCCAACAGACCACCTCCCTCGACTGTCGTCACCACTGCCCATCGACCGCCACCGACGTTGCACAACCCCTAACCGTCGATTGTTGCCGACCTCCGTTGCCGAACCCTGTCTCGACGACGGGCGTTATCGGTTGGTAGCGATAGCGGGGTATGGTCGGTTTTTCGGAGCATGGTTGGTGATTGTGGTCGATTGTCTTAGGTGACGACGACGGTCAGTGATATGTAGCGGCAATGATCGGATGGTCATTGAGGTGGTGGCGGTTTGTAATGAGTGATAAATTTCAATTTCTTTATAAGTGTTTTGTCAGTACAAATGCATTTAAAATTTAAATTCCATCTATAGATTCTAAAGTCTTTGAATGCCAAATCCTATAGAAAATATTGAATTCTAAATCCAATTTCAATTCTAACAAATTCCACGATCAAACGCCCCCTAATAAACCACAAATTATAAATCTTTGTAGGATTTTGGTATTCAGAATCCAATAGAATTCAATGGAATTAAAATCTGAATTCTATTGGTCATTGTGTTTGGTTGTTAGAAATTCATTGAAATTGTAATTTTAATTCAATTTTAAACGTGTTTGGGTATAAATGAATTGAAATTGGAATTAGTTCCGTTAAATTCATTCAAATGAAGGATTTCAAAATACAGCAAAATATTGAAGGATTTCAAATTCCACCAACCTCCGCCTCCACCACCAACTGCCACCTACCACCTTGCCCACCGAGGATCGACACAACCAACGACCCCGACCGCCGACCACCACCCACCCCCACCTACCACCGATCGTCGACCACTGCCCAGCCCTGTCAACTGCTGCCGCCCGCCGCCCACCCCGACCACCGATCACCGTGCCCCCGACTACCACCTACCCACCACCACCAACTGACCGCTGACACCGCCGCCCGCCACCAACGCCGCATAACCAAGACACTGACCACTATCACCCACTATTTGCCCTGACCACCGAGTGTCACCACCCCTAACCGTCAACTGTTGCCAAACTCCATTGCAAAACCAAGTCTCAACGACGTGCGTTATCGGTTGGTGGCAGCAATGGGGTACGGTCAGTTTTCGGCAACGGGAGGGGTTGGTCGTCGCAGTCGATTATCGGTGGCAGTCAGTGGTATGTAGCGACGATGATGGGTGGTTGTGGAGGTGGTGGTGGTTTGCAATGTGTGATAAATTTCAATTCTTTATAAGTGTTTTCTCACTAAAAATACATTTAGAATTTAAATTCTATTTATAGATTCCAATTTCTTTGAATTTCAAATCCTATGAAAAATATTGAATTCAAATAAAATTCATTCGAATTCAAATTCTAATTTAAATTTCAACAGATACGCAAACTAAACACCCATGTGTTTTACTGTTTTTTTGTGATTTCGTCTTATACAAATAGACATAGAGGATAAGCAGTCGACGACGACAGCAATGCAATATTTTCTTTGAAGGATTATTTTCTCCTTTTTAGATTACTATTATTTATTAATTTTGGTTTAATTTTTTCACAAACAAATTTTAAGTTGGGTAAATAAATTTTGGGTTTGAGTTTAATGGGCTTTCTAACTTAATTGCTTAAATTTATTATAATGGTCATATGGGCTAGTGGATAGTGGGCAAACATTGGTATTGGGTAGGCATGCACAAATCGGGTTTGGGCCGGACTCGGAACCGGGTTCAAACCGGGTTCGGTCCAGTCGGGTTTTTTTGTACCCGGGTATTGGTGAACCCGGGTACGGGTCCGGGTCCGGTTCACTTGCGGGAAAACCTTATCCGTCATACCCGGGTAGGGTCGGTCGGGTCCGGAACCGGGTCCAATACCGGGTTGGTTTATTTTTTTCTAATTTTTTTTTCTTTTTTTTATGTCATATACCGGGTTCAATATCAGATCCAATACTGGGTTCACTTCGGGTTTAGACCGGGTCGGGTTCGGGTCGGGTCGGGTCCGGATAAGGTAGGGTTTTAGAAATTCAAAAAAAACCCAGACCGGGTTGAAACCGCTGGTTTATTCCGGGTACACCCGGTACCGGGTTGTACCCGGACCCGGGTCCGGGTCGGGTCCGTACCCGGTTTATTTGTGCAAGTCTAGTATTGGGTAACGACCTAACGGGCCATTAAATTTATGCTTTTTATTTGTTAATTAGATGAATGCATGTTTATATTTTTAACACTCATAAAAAAAATAAATATTGGTGGTTAGCATTTACTGAGTAAAATTTAATAGGGTCGATGTCAAAATATTATGGGGTCGTTCGGAAATTTATCGTATATAACACTAAAAATGAAATTAATGGGGTGCACAAGAAGCGGACACTAAAGATTCAGTGACCATGAAAAGTATGCCACATGATGCTAAAAAATAAGAAATGTAATGTTTCAGGGAAACAGTATGATGAACGGATATTCAAATGACTAGAGGTAGCTTTTAGAGATGGATGGTTCGAAGTTTTTCTAATGACATTGAACTTAGAGATGCGTCAAAAGTCATTATAATTTTTAGCCATGATTGTATCACTACAATAGAGGCACGTACAACTCAATAGTGTATTTGGAACAAGTTAAGGTTTTGGGCCTTCAAAAAGTAGCCCTATTTTTTAATATGTCTATATATTGGGCTAGTTGTGTAAGGTTGGTCCTTAATATCTTAGATCCACAATGTCCAAATACAAGAAGTATAAAACCTATAAATATTTTCTTAAACAACTACCACTATAACTTTTATTTAAAGGGTAAACCATCCAAACAATTATACCCATGGATCTAGCTAAGCAAGTAGGTAGAGTATGAGATATAAGTAGAAAAGTAACTAAAAAATCACCACACCTAGTCCATAGAACACAAATTTTGTAACATGCATTGGAAGCCTACATTGCCTCGCACTTTGTATATAGATTAGCGTACAACCACCAAACTTTTAACAGTGTTTGTGTAGATGCATAAGCCCTTGTGCTTTGGTATTGGACTCGATATCATGAGTGTGGGAGAAACAAAACAAGAGCAGCACCAATGGGCTCAAAAGTCAAAACTCTAACCTGCATACTAAAATTAAACTTGTAGCCACCTCATGAAATCCTTCTTGTAGTAGAACCATTGGGAGATACTTGGCCCATTCAATTCTCATAATTAGTAGATGTATAGGGAGCCCCTGAACAATTAACTCTTTATACTAATTTGAAGTTTTGTACAAGAACACCAAGAAGGTTTTAATACCAGCTTGACATAAACTCGACGGATATCAATTACTATAAAGACTAAAGAAACGTGGTTATATTGAACATGTATATCATATAGATAAAACAACCATCCCAAAAAAGAGTAGAAAACATGCAACTACTCAAAAGCAAAAAAACCCAAAATGAATGCATCATATACTATTACATTCACAACGACTACATACTACAACCCAGGCACACCCCGAGGAACACTTACACCAAACTAGAGGTGTACAAACTGGTTTTTATACCCAAACCAGTTCGGGTTCAAAACCGAACCGGTTTTTTCGTGGTAGGGTCAAACCGGTTTTTCTTCAAACCAGTTCGGGTTACAAAGGTTTGGCTCACCGAAAACTCAAACCTATCAAACCGAATCGGACCGCTTTGAAACCAGTTTTTTTACCCATACCGGTTTTTCTTACCGGTTTTTAACTTTTAAACTGGTTTATAAACCGGTTTTGAGTACGTGACTAGCAAACCGGTATGAAACGGCGGTTCGGGTCAATTCAGGACCAGTTTGGGCCAAACCGATTTTTCTTTGAAACCGGTTCTAGATTTTTTGGGCGTATCGGTTCCCGAACCGGTTTTTTTTCATGTCTACACTAAACATACACGCCCCACAACCACTACTACCGTCGCAACGTCTAACACAATATTTTTGTTTCTGCCATAGCACCACCACCTAAGTAGCACGGGAACGGGTACAAGAGCGGGGTACGGGGACGGGAAATGGCAAAACTCAAAAATTCTAGATACGGGGACAACATAGGTATGACAACAAAAAAATATCAAAAAATAAATATATATAAAGAACCACAAGACAAATCATTAATTAATAAGAAAATTATTTTCTAGTTTCAAAAACCCCAAAAAAACCTACATGTTTCATAGGTAATTAATTATCAATAAGCAATTCATGTTCAAATTCTGGCTCATCTAGTGAGATGGGCCTTGTGAATCTTGTTGAGAAGCCATGGAGAATCAAAGATGAAGAAGATGGAAGAATAATGAATGAAGATGACTTACTAATTGTTTTATAATTGATGATAGGCTTGAATGGTTTTAAGAATTTGATGGGTTATATAATACGTACGTGAGCAAGTAAAGGTTAAACCCTAATAAACAATAAAAAGAAAACAGAAGGGTTCAAGGAAACGTCCCCAAATTTATGGAAACGTTTCCCTGGCGTCCCCATGCCGTTTATGTCCCCAATCCGTTTCGGAAGCGGGTACCCCAGCCTTTTTGCCACCCCCATGCTTCCTAGACCACCACTAATATCATATAAGCACCAATATAGGTATGGAAACCGCTTTGTACCACCACCACCGCCGCAAAACCCCCTTTCCTTCTTACCTGTTCAAATTCCTTCTAGATTGGTGCTTGTTTTGCAACAATGGGTTGAGGGATGGATCGTAACCGTAATCAATTGTCGTGTCGGTAGCTGGCGTTGATGATGATGAACAATGGAGGTCGCTAGCGATGATGATAATGACAATTGGCAGAGGTGGTCAGCAATGATGATCAAGGGCGAAGCTTCTTTGTGGCGGGGAGGCCCCCACCCCTTTTTCATCAGTAGTGTAAGTTTTGGCTAAATAATGTAAATTTTTGGTCCAGCGGTAGAAATTTTTTAATAAATGTGGAGTCAGTCATCCCTAAAATAGTTTACTTTCGTCGTGACCCCTAAGCTTTGGTTCAAGCTTTGCCACCGTTGATGATGATAATCGGCGGAGGTTGTTCGCGATGATGATTTTAATTGATGGAGGTGGCCACCTCTGCTAGTCTCGGTGGTAGAAGTGTAAGGGTCACCATAGTGGAGGTGGTGCTAATGATTTGAGGTGGTGCTAGTGTTTGAGTTGATGTTGTTACTAATAGTTGTCTTGAATGTAAAAATGGTAGTTGTGAGTATAGATTAGGGTTTTATTATTAGATTAAGGAAAAATCTTGTGAGTAAATGACTAACACCCATAGAAGAGAGAGAAGATAGAGGCAAGTTAATGAACAATGCTAACGGTGTTAGCTATGTGGATGCCAGTTAAAATAGAAAAGGCAGGGATGTAAGGGGAGATTTTGAAATCATAAGGACACAAGTGGTTAAAATTAATAAATGTTAGGGTACAAAATGTAATTTACTCTAAAAATTACAAAAAATGAAATTCTTCTAGCATACACCAATCATTTAATTTATTTTATACACTATAGTGTTATTTTTATTTAATAAAACTTTATATTTTTGCTTTTGAAAATGTTTTATTTTTATATTATTTTTACTATTTCATTACTAATATGTTTACTATTAAATAAATACGTTATAATACACTATATAGAAATGTTTTTACAAACATATTTTTTAAAATGCTTAGTTTTAGAATTTTTTTAGAAAAAGGATTTTTTGAAAATTGAGTTGACAAAGGGGCAGGTATTGTCGGATGATGACAATAGGGGTACCACTCTTGACAGGGGTGGGTTTTTCACATCGATAAATGTTGCTTCTTGCCTTTTCTGACTGATTTGATGTGTGCCAAGGAGACCACACCCATTTCAAGGGCGGGTTCTCCAATTCCACCACAACCGTCCAATCTACCTAAACAATTAATCTAAGCTGCCTTTTACAACCCACCTACCAAGGAGACCATGCCCTTGATAGGGGCGAGTTCTTCAAAATATTGACCGGGCTTCCAACACCCTAAACCACATCTATATAAACCACTATCCCACCAAACATTTTTCCTGACAACCTTACTCTCGTTATCCTATTAAAATTCAAAATAATCTTACAATTCGTAAATCATACCTCAATCCAATTTCTCACCATCAAAATGAGCTGGGGAATTACAACAGGTCCACTAAATAACAATTTTTTTTAAAGTGGTCAAACTAGAGCTGATTATTATTTTCGAGAACTTGAAAGCGATAAAGGAATTTTACATCTTAGACGAGGTGATAAAGCTTTTTAGGATTACAATGATGAAGTGTCTATCCCTGAAAATATTATGAGATATATAAGGTTGGCTGGTTTTGTGGGTGTATGTAACACCCGGTTATTTTTTAAAAAGTAAAGAAGAATAAGAAACGAAGAATAAAAGAAAGAAAAGCAATAAAGCTCAAGTAGAGGGACCAAAAATGTAAAAAGGACAAAAGTACAAAGAAGTTGTAAAGGTGGGCATGGCCGCCCACTATCAC
Source organism: Flaveria trinervia (assembly GCA_025506515.1). Classification (NCBI taxonomy): domain Eukaryota; kingdom Viridiplantae; phylum Streptophyta; class Magnoliopsida; order Asterales; family Asteraceae; genus Flaveria; species Flaveria trinervia. The sequence goes on along the minus strand of CM046458.1, from coordinate 46,446,720 downwards.
TTCCCATCACCTTTTTATTTCGGATTAGAGAGAGAGAGCAGAGGAAAGCTTTCGGTTGAAGAAGAAGAAGAAGAAAAGGATTGAATTCAAGGTAAGAATTCGAAGTTTTTAAGTGTTTGTGCTAGGTTTTGTCTCGGTTGTATGCTTATGTGTTTGTGTGTGTGTTTGCTGTGTTTCTAGGTGTTCGAACTCATTTGCAAACGGGTTAGAAGGAAGATACACCCAAAGTTGCACCATGTGAGTTTCTAGACCCCGGTTTTACTTGTTTTAAACTCTTCTTGGGGCTGAAAATGTATTAAAACGATTTTACAATGTTTATGTATGTATACCCGTATCTATTATGCATGTTTGATGATGTTTCTTAGATGCTTATAGGTTGTTCATGTTTAGAATAGCCTTGATAAGCTTAGAACAAATAGGCTTGATGTTTGGATTCGAAATTATCCTAGAAACATGTTAAACAGAAGGTTCATGCGCCTAAATAAGGCCCATGCGCCCGGAAATGCCTTAGAAATGCTTAAGTGTAACTCATGCGCCTGAACAGTACCCTTATGTGCCTTGAATATTAGTCGGACGACTAAGTGTAGGGCCATGCGCCCCAATAGTGCCTATGCGTCTGAATAACCCCATGCGCCTAAGTTTCCATACACCCAAATAGCCCGTGCGTCTAAGTGTCCATGCGTCCGAATGGACCATACGCCTGAATAGTGTCCACGCGCCTGAATGGTTCATGCGCCTAAGTGTTAAAGCAGTTAAGTGTTGGCTGATGCGCCTGCATAGTGATAAAACGCCCAAACAGGGCCCATGCGCCAAATAATGTCAAAGCTCCTAAACATTTAGAATTTATTATAGAATTTTTGGGAGTCTGTGCTTTTAGAGTTTTGACCGAGGTTTGACTAGGGCTTTTAAATGCTAGGTTTCATGCATTATTATGATTGCTTTATGAGTGTTCTTTATTATTATTATTATATTATTATTATTATTATTATTATTATTACGATTAGTATGTGACTTTACGTGGTGTGTTTATTATCGTAACGTAAAGTATTATTACTAATAATAAAGTAAAAGAGCAATGAAGAAGTGAAGTGGAACCTAATTTAAAACGTTAACAAGTCTTGCAAGCTTACAGGAGGTACACGACCATGAGGTCGTCAGCTCAACTGTGATGCGGGTTAGCTACCCTCAGATCCACACGAGGCCAGTCAATTGAGAATGGCGGACCTTTGCAGCATACCATAGGTGTCTGGGCCAGCCTTGTATACAGTATGTAGAGCCCCTTGTGGGAACAGAGGGCCCAACACCATTTCCCCCACGCATATAGTTTAGGGTATTGCTCATTGGTCCATATAGACAATGAAAGATAAATATAAAAGAGTACAGAATGAACAAGGCATACAGTAAAGGGAAAAGCATTACCTGATTGTATAGTTAATGCATGCTCACGTATAAAAAGATGGAGTTTTCATAAAAAGAGTATTTTCATATGTATACTTACAGAAAGTATTTTATTACTTTAAAACTAGAACTCACTTAGCAATGCTGACTTTTATACATTTTCAGTTGGCAGGTAAATATTGCTGAGGATGGCACGAGGGTGAAGCTACTCGACAGGAAAAGACTGAAATCCATTCATACCTATTATTGCTGTTGTTTTGTAATGCAATTAAACAATTCTTTTGTATTTGGTTAAACAATAGTGTATTGCTTAACAACAGTGTTTTAATAAAATAAATGATTTTTGGTAAAATAATTCCGCTGCTTAAGCTTGTAAATTTATAATGTTTAATGTATTTAATGCTGTGAATGACCAACTGTGAGGTCTCCGGGAACGGGGCCTTACAAGTTGGTATCAGAGCCAAAGTTTAAGAGATTGGGTTAAATAAATTTTAAAACCTAAACTTAAACTAAAAATGGGACGATTGGAGGGATGTCAGCCCGAGTAGCTACGTGTCATCAGGTATTTTTCTTAATGTTAACCAATATTATGTGCGCATGCTATTTGATTTATGTGCTCTTAGTAGATTTTGATACTAATCAAGTCAGGATAGGAAATGCTTGGGGTATGAAGAGTAAAGTAAGTGGCTAATTACAACTGGCCACTGTAATTAGGGACTTACTATACTTGACATAAACTGAGTTATTACCTTGAATGACCATGTTAGTGTTTGAATCTTATAGCGTGTTAGAGGATGGATGGACGAAAATATTCCAAGATTCCTAGAGGCAGAGGCCATCCACGTGTGACTAGAAGTAGTGCTAAGGCTCTTGAGGTGACCCATGAGAACCCTGAGGTTCATGGCCGGAGTGAAGAGAATGAGAATGCTAGCTTGAATGCCTCGGCTAGGGAGGTGATTGCTGATGAAGTACACTAGGTCATGCAGACATTCTTACCGTCTGTGGTGACTGAAGTCATCAGGGCTATGAGAAGCGAGGAAAGGAAGGGGAAGGAGAATAGAAAGGGATCAACGGGCAAGGGAAGCAGAAAGGAGGAGGAACAACTAGAGCCTGAGACTGTGTTGTCCGATGAGGAGGAGGATGATGTAGTGGGGGTAGCAACCGGAGGTTGCAGTTATGGGGCATTCCAAAGGTGTAAGCCTCTGACTTTTGATGGCAATGGCAATGCTACTGCTGCTCACTGCTGGGTGAGAGAGATGGAGGCAGTCTTGGAGATCAGTGAGTGTCGCGAGGACCAAAAGGTGAAGTTCGCGACTCACTCATTCGTTGATTCAGCGCTGTGTTGGTGGGACAATATTGTCCAAGCTGAGGGTGCCAGGGCCATCGGGAAAATGCGATGGAAGGAGTTTAAGCATTTGGTGATCGAGGAATTCTGTCCTCACAGGGAACTCGATAAAATCGAGAGGGAGTTCTTGCAACTTGAAGCGGGAACCATGACCCACCAGCAATACACCACCAAATTCAACAAGATGGCGAGGCTGGTGTCGGATTAGGTGACGTTGGTGTCAAGGAAGATCAAGAGGTACATCCAGGGACTGTCGGCTGACATTCGCAGGCACCTGATTGCGGCTCAGCCATTACCTTTCGATCGGTGGTGGACTTAGCGGGTAGATTGTATGATGAGCGAGAGGAGACTGTGGTGGAGGTGAAGAAGATGAGTGGGGATGGTAAGAACTGGAATGGAAAGAGGTTTGGATATGGTGGTTTCACTCCAAACAACAAGAAGATGAAGGTGTACGACCGTGGGGTGTCGTCAAGATCAGGGCGGAATAAGTGTGGTAGTTGTGGAAGGGAGCATACCGGTGAGTGCAGGATGGGAATTAATGTGTGCTTCAGATGTGGCAAGTCTAGCCACGTCGCTAGAGACTGTAGGGTGCTGAAGTGCTATAACTGTGGCGGGGAGGGCCACGCGACCAAAGACTGTAAGAAGCCGAGGGCGGAGAACTCTGGAGCAAAGAAGAAGCCGGAGGAAGGAGGGTAGAGGGAAAGTGCTAGAGCTTACACCATGACCCAGGAGAAAGCCCGAGCTGACCCCGATGTCGTGTCAGGTATGTGTTAGTAAACCAAACCTGTGCCTCTGTATTGTTTGATTCTAATGCTAGTAGGAGTTTTATTTCCACTACTTTCTATGCTAAGTTACCTATTAGTAGTAGAAATGTCAGTGAACCATTCGATGTAGAAACGCTATTGGCAAGTCCACTAGAATTACTGAGGTGATAGAGGATTGTGCTATAGAACTAGAAGGTCATGGGTTTGCTGCTAGGTTACACGTGATGCCCCTAGGTGGATTTGATGTAGTACTAGGGATGGACTGGTTAGCAACCTATGAAGCAAACATCGTATGTCGCAAGAAGATGATTCGATTAGTTGCGCCCGATGGGAGTTTGGTTACATTTATGGAGATCACGTTACTACGATCCCGGAGGTGATTTCGATGGCGGTGGCGGGGAAGTGCATGAAACGTGGGTGTAGTGCCTACTTGGCATATGTAAAAGATGTGGATGCGTTGGTATCGCAATTATCTGAGGTACCAGTGGTGCGCGACTCTCCGGACGTATTCCCGGAAGACTTACCCGACGTGCCACCGGATCGCGAGATTGAGTTCCAAATTGATTTGATACCGGTGCTCAACCCGTTGCCAAAGCACCATATCGATTAGCTCCGACTGAGATGAAGGAACTCATGAGCCAATTGCAAGAGTTAATGGATAAGGGATTCATTCGACCGAGTATCTCTCCATGGGGTGCTCCGATATTGTTTGTAAAGAAAAAGGACGAAAGTATGCGAATGTGCATTGACATCGAGAGCTGAACAAGTTGACGGTGAAGAATCGGTACCCGTTACCAAGGATTGATGACTTGTTGACCAGTTCCAAGGAGGCAGTTGGTTCTCGAGAATAGATCTACGATCTGGCTACCATCAATTGAAGGTGAAGGAACGAGACATTCCTAAGACAACCTTCCGTACGCGTTATGGACACTACGAGTTCCTCATTATGTCTTTTGGTTTAACTAACGCGCCAGCTGCCTTTATGGATTTGATGGATTGAGTGTGTCGGCCGATGTTAGATAGACCAGTGATTGTGTTCATTGATGATATCCTGATCTACTCGAAGAGCGAAGAAGAGCATGTCGGTCACATTCGGGAGGTGTTGGAGACATTAAGAAGGGAGAAGTTGTATGCCAAATTCTCCAAGTGCGCATTCTGGTTGCGCGAAGTTCAGTTCTTAGGTCATGTGGTGAATCCTGACGGGATTATGGTAGACCCCGTGAAGGTGGAGGCAGTGATGCAATGGAAGTCTCCAAAGATGCCATCCGAGATTCGGGTTTGGCGGGCTACTATAGAAGATTAGTCCAAGACTTTTCCAAGATCGATTCTCCACTAACCAAGTCGACCCGAAAAGATGAGAAGTTTGTATGGGGTCAAGCTCAAGAGAAAGCATTCGAGGAGTTAAAGGCAAGGTTGGCTCAAGCTCCTGTCTGTCATTACCCGAAGGAAGCGAGGATTTGGTGGTCTATTCAGATGCTTCCTACTCGGGGTTGGGGTGTGTGTTAATGCAGAGAGGGAAGGTTATAGCCTATGCATCCCGACATTTGAAGGTTCATGAGGTCAATTACCCTACTCATGACTTGGAGCTAGCAGCCGTGGTCTTTGCACTAAAGATTTGATGGCACTATCTATACGGGACGAAGTGCACCATTTTCACTGACCACAAAAGCTTGAAGTATTTCTTTGAGCAGAAGGACCTAAACATGAGGTAGAGAAGATGGTTGGAGCTCATAAAAGATTATGATTGCGAGATCCACTACCATCCGGGCAAAGCCAATGTGGTGGCGGATGCCCTTAGCCGAAAGGAGAGGCCCGAGCCAATTCGGGTGAAAGCATATCAAGTGATCATGACCTCTGATGTGATGAAGCAAGTCAAAGAGTTTCAAGATGAGGCACTGAAAGAAGATCATCTTAACTCTAAAAGGATGAGAGGTCTGGTTGGCAAATTGGGTGAAAACACACTTGGTGTTAAAACTCGATTTGGACGGGTGTGGATTCCTCGTTTTGGGGATCTACGTGTGAAGATTATGGATGAAGCTCACAAGACTCGATACTACATTTATCCTGGTGCCACGAAAATGTATCAAGACATGAAGAAAGATTATTGGTGGCCGGGTATGAAGCGCGACGTGGTGGGGTATGTGAGTAAGTGCCTTACTTGCTAACAAGTGAAGGCCGAACATCAGAAGCCGCATGGGAAGATTCAACCATGGATATACTGGAATGGAAGTGGGAGCACATCACCATGGATTTCATTAGGAAGCTGCCGCATACTCCGAAAGGGTACGATGCCATATGGGTGATTGTCGACCATCTGACGAAGAGTGCTCACTTCCTACCGATCCGCGAGACATATTCATCTGAGAGGTTGGCGGATCTATTCATCAACGATTATAAAATCCAAATTCTAGAAGAAATTCCATGATGCGATGGGGACGAGGTTACATATTAGCACGGTTTATCATCCCCAAACTGATGGTCAGTCAGAAAGGACCATTCAGACACTAGATGACATGCTTCGGGCATGTGTGATTGATTTTGGGGGATGTTAGGATGACCACTTACGTTAGTTGAATTCTCATATAACAACAGCTATCATTCCAGCACTGGCATGCCACCATATGAGATGCTATACGGTAGAAGATGCAGAACACCCGTTTGTTGGGGTGATATTTGTCAAAAGGAATTGGGGAGCGTCGAGGTAATTGAGGCTACGACTGAGAAGCTTGAGAAGATTAAAGCCTTCATGAAGGCAGCTAAAGATAGACAGAAGTCGTATGCCGATAAACGACGCAGACCGATTGAGTTCTAGGTGGGTGACCGGGTTATGCTGAAGGTCTCACCTTGGAAGGGGATCATCCGATTCAGGAAACGAGGTAAGCTAAGCCCGAGATACATAGGACCTTTCCGAATCATTGCTCGAGTAGGAGAGGTGGCCTATAGATTGGAGTTACCAGAGGAGTTAAGGGGAATTCACCTGAGAAAATGCTTAGCTGATGAAGACATGATTGTTCTATTGGAGGATATCAAAGTAGACGAAAGGCTCAATTATGTGGAGCAACCAGTGGCAATCATCGATCGAAAAGAAAAGAGGCTGAAAAATAAAGTGGCTCCTCTTGTGCGTGTACAGTGGAAGCACAGGAAAGGATCCGAATCTACATGGGAGACTGAGGAGGAGATAAGACAGCATTACCCTCGTCTGTTTGAGGAATAACAGGTTTCAGGGATGAAACCTATTTAAGGGGGTGGACTTGTAACACACGGTTATTCTTTAAAAAGAAAAGAAGAATAAGAAACGAAGAATAAAAGAAAGAAAAGCAATAAAGCCCAAGTAGAGGGACCAAAAGTGTAAAAAGGACAAAAGTACAAAGAGTTGTTGTAAAGGTGGGCATGGCCGCCCACCCTCACTTCCCATCACCTTTTCATTTCGGATTAGAGAGAGAGAGAGCAGAGAAAAAGCTCTCGGTTGAAGAAGAAGAAGAAGAAGAAGATTGAATTCAAGGTAAGAATTTGAAATTTTTAAGTGTTTGTGCTGGGTTTTGTGTCGGTTGTATGCTTATGTGTTTGTGTGTGTGTTCGTGTGTGTGTTTGTTGGATTTCTAGGTGTTCGAACTTATTTGTAAACAGGTTAGAAGGAAGATACACCCAAAGTTGCACCAGGTGAGTTTCTAGACCCCGGTTTTACTTGTTTTAAACTTTTCTTGGGGCTGAAAATGTATTAAAACGATTTTACAATGTTTATGTATGTATACCCGTATCTATTATGCATGTTTGATGATGTTTCTTAGATGCTTATAGGTTGTTCATGTTTAGAATAGCCTTGGTAAGCTTAGAACAAATAGGCTTGATGTTTGGATTCAAAATTATCCTAGAAACATGTTGAACAGAAGGTTCATGCGCCTAAATAAGGCCCATGCGCCCGGAAATGCCTTAGAAATGCTTAAGTGTAACTCATGCGCCTGAACAGTACCCTCATGCGCCTTGAATATTAGTCGGACGACTAAGTGTAGGGCCATGCGCCCCAATAGTTCCTATGCGTCTGAATAACCCCATGTGCCTAAGTTTCCATACACCCGAATAGCCCGTGCGTCTAAGTGTCCATGCGTCCGAATGGACCATACGCCTGAATAGTGTCCATGCGCCTGAATGGTTCATGCGCCTAAGTGTTAAAGCAGTTAAGTGTTGGCTGATGCGCCTGCATAGTGATAAAACGCCCAAACAGGGCCCATGCGCCCAAATAATGTCAAAGCTCCTAAACATTTAGAATTTATTATAGAATTTTTGGGAGTCTGTGCTTTTAGAGTTTTGACCGAGGTTTGACTAGGGCTTTTAAATGCTAGGTTTCATGCATTATTATGATTGCTTTATGAGTGTTCTTTATTATTATTATTTATGTGACTTTACGTGGTGTGTTTATTATCGTAACGTAAAGTATTAGTACTAATAATAAAGTAAAAGAGCAATGAAGAAGTGAAGTGGAACCTAATTTAAAACGTTAACAAGTCTTGCAAGCTTACAGGAGGTACACGACCATGAGGTCATCAGCTCAACTGTGATGCGGGTTAGCTACCCTCAGATGCACACGAGGCCAGTCAATTGAGAATGGCGGACCTTTGCAGCATACCATAGGTGTCTGGGCCAGCCTTATATACAGTATGTAGAGCCCCTTGTGGGAACAGAGGGCCCAACACCATTTCCCCCGTGCACATAGTTTAGGGTATTGCTCATTGGTCCACATAGACAGTGAAAGATAAACATAAAAGAGTACAGAATGAACAAGGCATACAGTAAAGAGAAAAGCATTACCTGATTGTATAGTTAATGCGTGCTCACGTATAAAGAGATGAAGTTTTCATAAAAAGAGTATTTTCATATGTATACCTACAGAAAGTATTTTATTACTTTTAAAACTAGAACTCATTCAGCAACGCTGACTTTTATACATTTTCAATTGGCAGGTAAATATTGCTGAGGATGGCACGAGGGTGAAGCTACTCGGCAGGGAAAGACTGACATCCATTCATACCTATTATTGTTGTTGTTTTGTAATGCAGTTAAACAATTCTTTTGTATTCGGTTAAACAATAGTGTATTGCTCAACAACAGTATTTTAATGAAATGAACGGTTTTTGGTAAAATAATTCCGCTACATCAGCTTGTAAATTTATAATGTTTAATGTATTTAATGCTGTGAATGACCAACTGTGAGGTCTCCGGGAATGGGGCCTTACAGTGTAATCGAGTGTGGTTATCGCAAACTTGACCGTGATATTATCTCAGCTTTGGTGGAGAGATGGAGGCCAGAGACACACACATTTTATTTACCGATTGGAGAAACCATAGTAACCCTTCAAGATGTACAAGTTTCTGGCACTGATTATGCTACGAGTGCATCTGAAATTATAATGAGGTTTGAGTATTTAACCGGTTGTACACTCTTTACAAGCACTATAAGTAGTTATAAGTTAAACTTAATGTTTATTTTAAATGAAATAAGAAAACCATTCTCTAATAATACCACAAATTTTCAATACATCTAACAAGAGCTAGATTAATTATATTTTTATGATTGGTGCCACTTTATTTTCTCATACTTCTAGTAACTAGGTACATATAAATTATTTCTCATATTGAAAACTTAAATAAGTATGGTATACTTAGTTAGGGAAGTGCAGTATTAGCATTTTTTGTATAGAAAATTATGTAAGGCAACGAGTGTCACAAATTGAGAGATTGGTGAACCTTTATTCTTGTTGCAATTATAGGCATAAGAAAGATTACATTCATTGTGTCCCCGAAATACGAGATCTATTGAGTTCATATTACCATATGGTGCACCAGTATGTTAAAAAAACTTATGTATTGACTATTTTTCAGTAATCTTATATATTTCTAGTTAACAGTGTATATTTGAAAATTTGATTATAGATGGAATGGTGAACTTAGTTATGTAAACACCACTCCACACTGATTGAGTGCGTATCGATCTTAGTTGCATTCATTAAGCGAGGCCGTGGTATTAATATTAATCTAATAGTATTTTGTATATATAACATTGTGAAAACATATTAATTCATATTTTTATATCAGTTTAATTGGAGGCCTTAGGATAATATTATCCACCTTCTACCTGATATCTGCATAAGTGGACATCAAAGCTAGAGAAGTGACACATACTTTATATGTTGGGAAGTTTTGAACCTCACATTCCAAGTAGGGTTTTAAGACAGTTTGAAATGTTTCAACCAATCCCTACAAGTGTGTTACTAACCCAGGAGCAACACACAAATCTACATTCGACTGCTCGTAAAGGTGGTAGAAATAAAAACTTGTTATAACATCATAATATCTTTGTTCAAGCATGGGCGTCTCGGCTTAATTCCATTGCTAATGAAGCATACATTGATTCACCAATGCTTCTGAAGCATACATGAGATGGTATTTAGAGCGTACTATTATGTATACAACAAACCTAGTTCATCAAGACACGAACCCTCATGGCTTCTAAAATGATGGACAAAGATTGAGAATGATGGTATTATTATTAATAATTTTATTATTATTATTATTATTATTATTATTATTATTATTATTATTATTGTTGTTGTTGTTGTTGTTGTGGTTGTTGTTGTTGTTATTTTAAAATTAATCTTTTATAATGTTATTTATATATGGATGGGATGATTAATTTTATCAAAGACTAGGGGATGAAACGGGGAGGAACATGGCGAGCCGTTATATGGATTTTGCACATGCAAACCATATAAGTTATCTACCAATGCATGTAACACAGAATGTTGATGATACTCAACTTTCTCCTGTCACACAACGTTTACCCAGAAAGGATAAAAGACAAGGGTGGGTTGGTAGACATGTTGTTAATGATAATGTTAAGCAATAGAATAGGACAAAACAAAAAGATTTCATGGAACAACAGTTCGACTCTCCCTTTTTAAGCCAAATGGGCAACCAAGATTTTTTTACAATGGTACCTCAGGTACTAAATTTCCATATTTACTCAAATGGGAACCCAGAATTTCGAAGAAGGGGGCTGTCAAATCCTTATCAAAGCCCTAATACTAGTTATCAATAATTATTTTACCATTCTTCCCCGCTACATTATTACCCTCAATTTCAAGATACGACTCAACATTTACCCGGTTTTTTAGTTCATCTCCTTGCCCGTTCGACTTAAATGATGAAGCAACAAATGATATTGATGACACTTATTAGATGTTATTTCTTTTATGTTTTTAGTGATAGTTGATTGACTAGAAGTATATCACATGCCCGTTATGAAATAGATAATACTTTTTGATAATATACATCGATGTTAACTTTTCTTTAGAACAATTAACTCATAAATGTACTTTAAATTACATTAATGTTCATCATAAAACTAAAATGCTCGGCCATTTGAAAGACACATCTAATACATACTATGACACCGTTAAGCTACAAAGCCTTTCGGTCGTTAGTTATTTGTTTTCCCCTAAGAAGGGACAATAAGTTTTTAATGTCAACATAACCTATATTAAAAATTACCTGTTTGGACCCGTTTGTATTATTGATGTTCTTATCTAACTGACCCTAAGAAAGAGAATTTATTGACTAGGACAATGAAATCTAAATTCTAAGGTGGTTTTAACATGTTTTTTAACATACCATGTTAAATAAATGAAATAAAAGAAATAGTTTAAACATGTCAGAACTCTAAAGTAAGTTAAATAAAATAAATGAAATAAAGGAATTTAAGAACACACCCTTGCCAAGGACAAGTTCTCCACCACTCACATTGCCCACTTCGATCAAATCACCCATTATCACATCATGAATGCAGTCAAAATGGAGCAGAAACCGTCCTTGGCAGGGGCGAGTTCCATTAAAGTAAAATTCTACTAAGAATCATCCCTCTTGTCAACTCTCTACTCATAAAAACACAATTTTCAAAAAAAAAATCCAGTTTTTAACGTTTGTTTTCTAAATGCTATTCTTATAACTATTTAATTTTTTCAATGTTATTTAAAGTGTTTGATTTTCTAAAGTGTTTTAAAACCATTCATGTTTTAATACATATCTAAAAGAATGCTCTAAATTGTTTAAACATCTTTTATAAGAATACTTCATTTTAAAATGTCTTTATTAATATTTTTAAGGAAAAGGTTCAAATACAAACGACTCGAAAACTAAAAAATATAAAAAAGTAAAATTATAACAATTTTTTTACAAATATTAAAAAAAGTCACAATTGTAAAAAATTTGTTAAGGGTATTTTAAAAATAGTCACAACTGTTGACTTTATTAATATTTGTAAAAAATTTGTTAAAGTGTATTTTAAAAATAGTCATAATTGTTGACTTTTTACAAGTTCTATTTTAAATTTATACACTACATTATTTTTTTACAAAAATTATACCATAAAAACAAATGTTTTTTTATCTTTAAAACGAGTACACTATTGTTATATGAGATTTTAATAACTTTTTACATTTTTAAATTCATATCTCGTTATTGTGTCTTTTAGTGTAGGTTATTGTGTTTTTTCAGTTAGTTATACGTATTTTAAAATATGTTTTTTTTTCTAAAATGGTGAAATTTTGGAAAAGTATAAGGATGGAATAACATTGTTGTGTGCCTATAATATGTAAAACACAATAATAAATTGATAACTAATTAATCTAATATATTAAAAACACAATAATAAATTGATAACTAATTAATCTAATATATTAAAAACAATGACAAAATACTACGATTTCTCATAGTGTTTTTCATCGTTATTGTTAATCTTGAACACAATTGGTTTTGAAAGATACATGGATGAAATAGAATCATTGTGTACTTATAATTATAAAACACAATAATAGATAACAAATTATGTTATTTTCAACACTATGAGTTTCAACACTATGAGTTTTAAAACACAATGACAAAAATACCAAGTTATGTTATTTTCAACACTATAAGTTTTAAATATACATTGGTGAAAGTATATTATTGTTTATTTTTATTGTAAAACACAATAATAGATAACTAATTTATATAATCTATAGACACAATGACAATAATAACACAAAATGATCTAACACGTAAAGTATAATTATAAATATATATAACAAATAATATAAGTATATATATATAATATATATATATATATATATATATATATATGACACAATGAACGTATTAATATATGTCACAATAAGCTGATGTATTTGGCACAATTGACAAAATACCCCTTTTTAAAACTATAAAAAAACACATCAAGGCTACAATCATTTTATACTTTGTAGATTAAATAACTTTGTGTAAGATTACATTCCCGAGACGCTTACAGCTGGCCAATCATTGCTCATAATACATATAATTTCGTTAGCTTGATAAAAACATTGGAGTGGAAACATGTAAACACCCATTTCATTGCATTAAACGCTTTTGCAAAATCATACACTGTTATCAAATTACAAAATACATATTACATTTCAACATGAAAGCATTATAAATCTGGATGCCATCCAAAAGAGCTGAGTAGCTGCCTCGTGCCATCCTCAACAACCTTACCTGCCAACTGGAAAATACATAAAAAGCCAGTGTTGCTGAGTGAGTTCTAGCTTATAAAAACATTACATTACCTTCATTCGTTAAAGCATTTTTATTACTATCACAAGTGATCACACATCGTACGTACACATAGATAATATCATTATTATCTTCTTTTACTGTTCATCACACACTTTCTTTAACTCTATCCTTCTTTATCACATTCTTCATCACTATCTGGATGAGTATCATCAGCTATGCCCCAAACAAATGGGGTACTGGGCCGAAGTTTACAATTGACTTCCACAATGCACATAGCCTGGCACCAGCACCGGGGTAAGCGACAAAGATCCCAACCGTATTCTACACCCTCAACATTAGTAACTCAGGTACTAGGCCGAAGATCATAAATGACTTCCACATGTACATAGCCTGGCACCAGCACCGAGGTGGGTAACCACTATAAACCACCGTATACTACACCCCAACATTATGCATACTCGAGTACTAGACCGAAGATCATAAATGACTTCCACACTACACATAGCCTGGCACTAGCACCGAGGTGGGTAACCACTATAAACCACCGTATACTACACTCCCAACATTATGCATAACTCGAGTACTGGGCCGAAGGTCATAAATGACTTCCACACTGCACATAGCCGGGCACCAGCACCGAGGTGGGTAACCATTATACAAATGGTCGGCCATAAAGACGGACCCCGGTGTGCATCCTTCTGGGGTAGCTAACCCACATATCGTTGAACTAACACCCTTCATTGGGCATGTTTCCACATACAAGGCTTGCAAGACTTACTTTACTTTCTCTCTCATTAATGCATGCACTTTATCATTATGTTCCTCTTTTCATTATCTTCCACTTTACATTACAGAATACTTCTCATTTCATTCATTAACATTCAACATAAGCCATGGGAAGATAAACATACATAACAGGAACATTAACATACACATATAACATCACCATACAAGCATCATCATACATACATAACATACATCATACATCATGCTAACATCATGCACATCATGCCAAACCATCAAACATACATCATAACATACCCATCATAATATCTATGACCCCAAAAAGTCAACTTACATAACCTCGGGAACATCCAAGTCAAGGCCTAAATTTCACATCATCATCATCACCATCTTATATCATTCATGCCCATTACATCATCTTTGACCTAAAAAAGTCAACTTACATAGCCCCTGGGAACATCCCAAGTCAAAGTCTAAATTTCACTTTTTCCCCAAAACGTCAAAACATTTTCTAAGTGTTCATCCGTATTTCCATTTTTGTTCATCCGCATTTCTTTTACTCATCCACATTTGTCAATGCTCATCCGCATTTGTTCATTCGCATTGACTTTACTCATCCGCATGTGTTCATTCGCATGAACTTATCCACATTTGTTCATCCGCATTGACTTTCCATCCGCAGTTGTCAACACTTAAGCAGTTTTTTTCCTAAACTTAGGTGTATGAACTACTGTTTGGGCGCATGAGCAGCCTAGGGCACACTATTCATCAGATTCAGTCCCCAAACCTCATCTATCATGTTCTAAGCTTAAATCATGCATTCTAAGCCTTAGAAACACAACCATAACATCAACAAGCATGAGCATAGCCCACAATCACACCATACTCGTAACATACACACAATCAAACATACGGGTATAAAACCCAGTTTTATAAAAACATACATCATTCATTTCCAGCCTCAAATTTAGTTAAAACAAGTAAAAAGAGGAATCCTAGAACTCACATTTGCAGCTCTTGAGTATGACTTCTTCCAAACTCGTTTGCAATTGAGTTCAACCACCTAGAAACCCATTAAAACATACAACCGAACACACACGACACACATGAGCATAAACCCGAGGACATAACCAGTTAAGAACACCATAAAACCATGAATTCCTACATTGAATTCAAATTTTCAGCTTGTTCCTCTTCAGACCCAAGAGTTTTCTGCTTGTTCCTCTTCAGACCCAAGAGTTTTCTGCTTGTTCTTTCTCTCTCTCTAAAAAATCGTAGATCTGGGTGTGTGAGAAGGGAGTGGGCGGCCATGCCCAATTTACACCCACTTTTTCAAACCTTTTGTCCTGTTTGACACTTTTTACCCCTTAACTTGGGTAAAATATATATTTTTTTTCTTTTTCTTCACTTTATTCTTCTTTCTTTGACTTAAAAAAAATAACCGGATGTTACACTTGTTACTATAACCCTACCATATTTTTAAACATTCAATAAACAAGGCTTTTTTAAATATAATATTTAGAAGATGGATAATTTGACAAAATTTACATTAATAAAACGAATGGCTTAAGGAAGACACTAATGCTTTTCTAAGTACCCTTAATAATCAAAATGTTTTAAGAAAGACATTTAAAAGTTAAGATTTAAAAAATACAATTTTTTTTAAAATTTATATATGTGTATTATAACATATTAATAATAAAAAGAATTAAGTTAAAATAAAAGTAACATTTTTTACTATATTTGCTATTTTAAAATTTGAAAAACCAAACCCAAAATTTTGACTAAACCATAAAGACCATACCATACATGTAATTTACATTTATATTTATTTATTAAGAGATTAAAAGTTACAATTCATAAAATATTAATCTATAATATATTACAATGCATATATAATATATAAACTACAACATCTATCTATTATAATAAAAAAATATTTGAGTTGACATTTACTACAATCTTAGACTTCTCAGTTCTAATTTTTTTCAATTCATTCTCCTAATAAATAGTTATATTAATAGTAAGATATTAGTTAATTCTTTTTTAAAATCAAAAATAGTTTTTAATAAATTAAAAAATAGGTCTTTATATAAAGGTGACATCTAAGAAACAATTTTTATATAATTTTTTTTCTAAAACATCAAATTTTTTTAACAATATAAAATATTTCTTGATCAATGTTTTAAACAATAAAATTTTTATAACCTAAATAATTAAAATTTTCGGAGTTTATATAAAGAAAATAATAAAAATTATAAATTTAAACGGTTTTATTTTGGAACAAAATGTTTAACTTTTAAAAAACAAAAATAAAAGTTAAAAAAATGACAACGTTAATTTATTACGTATATTTTACATAATTTCGGTAATATCTTATCTTGAAATATCGTTTTATAATTTATATTTATTGTTATTATTCATATAGTATTTTATTTATTTAATTCCATGTAATACAATGACACGATCCTTTTTTTTGTTTCTTTACCTTTTTGAACGACGGTGAAATAAAATTACTAAAACAACCTAGCTAACAAAACAAATTAAACACTAGATATTATCAAAATCTAGCACCATGCTACCTGAATTAGAGGTGGCCAAAATAACCGGTTCGGGAACAGGTTCGGCCAAAAAAACCGGAACCGGTTTGAGGCCCAAACCGGTTTGGCCCCAACGGTTTCAAACCGGGTCCGAACCGCCGGTTCTTGACGGTTTACAACTTCCACGTTCCAAACCGGTTCCAAACCGGTCCCAAACGGTTCTCAAACCGGTCACCCAAACCGGTTCTCAAACCGGTCACCCAAACCGGTTCTCAACCGGTCACCCAAACCGTTCTCAAACCGGTCACCCAAACCGGTTCTCAAACCGGTCACCCAAACCGGTTCTCAAACCGGTTACCGTTACCCAACGGCTATATAGCCGTTTTTTGCAATTTTTGACCGTTTTTTTGATGTTTTTTTACCATTATACCCCCACTAGGTTACTATATATATGTATTTGATGTTTGGTTGAATCACAACAACTTATAACACTCTCTACTCAAAAATCTCAAAAACGCTCTCAAAATGCTCTCCACAAATACTTTCGTTTAAAACGCTCTCACAAAAATCTCTGAAATGGCTTCAATAAGTGCTCAATCATCCGTTGGTTGTGAAGCGTCTTCAAGCAACGTGGTGATAGCAATCCTTCCTACGAAGAGGAACCCCGAAGTATGGTGCAATTACGATTTATGTCAAATGGCTAGCGGTTCAAACAAGGCTCGTTGCAAGTTTTGTCATAAGTTTTTCAAAAAAGATGCAAACACAACGTTGAAAAACCATATTGCAAATAAATATTGTAAAGCGTTAAAAGGTGAATCTTCTCAAGGTCAAGCTTCGATGACAAACGAAGGAAATATTTGGGCTTATAACCTTGATGCGGTTCGGGAGCAAATGACGCGATTTGTAATTCAAGAAAGCTTGCCATTCAAACATTTCGACAACGAACGTTTGACTCGACTCATTCAACGAACTCTCCAACCTCGTTACACCAATGTAAGTCGTGCTACTCTTCGAAGATTGTTTAAAAATGTGGAAAAAAGCTAAAAATGAATTAATATCTTATTTTGAAAATTTACAAACCGGTGTTAACTTAACTAGTGATGTTTGGTCGACACCTCACGGTTCACCGGACTCGTACATTTGTGTCACCGCCCATTGGGTTGAACCCGATTCGTGGCAAATGATAAACATACGATTGCGTTTGAATTGTTTGATTATCCTCACACCGGCCAAAACATTTTTTATCTTATTGATAAAGTTATTCAAACGTATAAATTAGAAAACAAAATATTTTCTATATCTTTTGATAATGCTTCAAACAACACTCTTGCGATAGATCATTTGAAATTAAAATATAAACCATATGTGAGGGTGTGTTTTTTCATAGTCGATGTGTTGCGCACATCATAAACTTAGCCGTGCAAGACGGTTTAAAAACGATTGAAACAATTAAAGATTGTTTTAAAAGAATGTTACGTGATATTTTTAGTACAACCAAAGATATACTAAATATCGCAAGTTTTGTAAAGACGCAAATACTAAATGTTTAGGTCCGAATTGGACGTACCAACACGATGGAATTCCACATGTAACATGTTTGAAAAGGCTATTGAACAAAAGAAAGTTAATAGCCTTTCATAATAGTTTGGTAAGTCGGGAAAGACAAATTCTTACCATCCATCGGGTTGGGCCATCATCGAAGAAGTAACAAAAATGCTTCAAGTTTTTAAAAATGCAACTACATGTATCTCTGGAGTTTATTACCCAACGACTCCGTTGGTACTACACCAAATTTATTTAATGACTTCAAAATTAAATGAATTGTCGTGTAGGGGTAGACCTTATTCCGATATCATACCCCCAATGAAAGAAAAACTTAAAAAATATTTTGAAGAAATGCCTCCCGTTATTACATGTGCCGCTGCTTTAAACCCTTGTTTAAATTTGTCGGGGGTTGAAACTTTACTTGATAAAATTACTTTTAATTTGGATTTAGAAGTTGGTAACCAATGTATAGTAAAACTTAAAAGCGACTTTCAACAAACAATTACAACAAATGTATGATGTTTA
Organism: Flaveria trinervia; assembly: GCA_025506515.1. NCBI lineage: Eukaryota > Viridiplantae > Streptophyta > Magnoliopsida > Asterales > Asteraceae > Flaveria > Flaveria trinervia. Next base: position 46,428,277 of record CM046458.1, on the reverse strand, counting down.
TTTATTAAAATACGGGGAAACATCACAAATCCTTGATGCTTTAAGGCATGCGGCAGATGCCGAATGTTCGAATGATCCAATGTTTGATTTATATAATACTTTAAGGGATGAATGTAATAAACGTCAACGTGGTAACACTCCGAGTAGTGAACTCGGGAGGTATGGTCTTACAAACTTTTTATCGACCATGACTCCACACGAATTTAAAAATTTTGACTTGTTGGCTTGGTGGAAAGGTAAGGAAGATCAATTTCCCATCCTATCCACCATGGCTCGAGATTTACTAACCGTCCAAGCTTCTACGGTAGCTTCGGAATCTGCTTTTTCTGTTAGTGGCAGGATTATATCAATAAGACGAACTTGACTCACTCCACAAGCAGTTGAAATGTCAATTTACTTGAAAGATTATTTGGATGCCGCGGAAAAAGTACAAGACAAACGATCGCTTGAAGGAGAACTGGAATACGAAGCAGAATTATACGAGGACGAGGTAGAGAGCGGATTGACACCAGGAATGACTGATGATGAAGCGGCATATGATGACTACCTTCGTAACAGTTCCGGTTCTGGTGGCGAGGAATAAACGTACAAGTATAATACGAACGAAGAAACGACTATGTTAAATGTTTAGTTTTAAATGTTTAAATTATTTAAATGTTACGAATTGTTAAAATGTTTAAATTGTTTATAAATGATATAAATTGTTTATAAATGTTATTAATTGTTAAAATGCTTAAATTGTTTATAAATGTTAATAAATAGTATATATATATATATATGTTTATAAATGTTATAAATTGTTTAATTGTTTAAATCGTTTAAATGTTTAAATTGTTTAAATCGTTTAAATGTTTAAATTGTTTAAATGTTTTAAATGTTTATAAATGTTATAAATTGTTTAAATTATATAATTCTTTTAAATTATATAAATTATATAAAAATGTTATAAATATTTATGTTTTAATTAAAAGTTTAAAATTTCGTTTGAATATAACAAAAAAAAAACCAGTTTGGGCCGAACCGGTTTGGGCCCAAACCGGTTCCAAACCGGCCCAAACCGTTTGATAGGTTTGGTTTTTACGGTTTTGAAACCGGTTTGAACCCGAACCGGTTTGGGGCCAAACCGGTTTTGACCGACTTTGACCAAACCGGTTTCGGTTTGGGACCCGAACCGGTTGGGCCCCCAAACCGGTTTGTACACCTCTAACCTGAATGCGACCTATCTAATTCATCGGAAACTAATCTACACTTGACCCGAATGAACGCATTAACCTTTATTTCAATGACTACTTTGTTGACATTGCTTCTCTTGTTGTTAGAACATCCTTTCATTACTAGCTCTCCAAATAGACCACATAAATGCAATGAAAATGACTTCATACCTAGTAGTATATTTTCAAAAGTTTAAGAGAATAAATCATACTAGTTTTCAAGCATATAATACAATCTTTAAAGCAAAAATTAGGATTTATTTAAATGATAAATGATCATTAATAGATAGCAGTAATGATAACAGTAAGTTAGTAACAAAAATAATAACAGTAATAATAATACGTTAATATATTCTTAAAAATTATATTATAAAGACAAGTATTATATATTTTTAATTTAATTATTATATTATTATAGTTTTTTGTTTTAATATACACGGCACATGTATGCAAATATCACTAGTAGCACACACAAGTTGCATTATTAAATGAGCCCGTTAGTGCGCTAACATGATTGGCCGTTAATTACACGTTATGAAGAGCTTTAATTTTAGATGTGATGCAAGTTAAAAGTACATGCGATGCACGGTCTCACATGTGCTGCTACTTGCTTCGCGAACTGCCGCCGTTATCCCCTCTTATCCTCATGTGCAACACAACACCCATCAAAGCTGCTTAATTTAGTTTTGCCAAATTGTTGCACACTTATATTAATTATTATTATTGTTGTTATTAATATTTAAATGCTTAGATATGTTTAGTTAAACAGCAAAAATATAATTTTACAAAAAGTTGTTAGGGGAAAGTTCTTGTTTTAGCTTGTAACTTTCTACCGTTAATAAGTGTTTATACCATGTTCTCAATGCAATGTGAGTTAGATTGGAAATATATGTCGTTAACATGTCATGACTCGACCCAAAGTTATACCGTATTAGTGTATTGGGGTAAACGAATTCAGGTCATAACAGGTCGAGTCGTTAATGACAAGATTAAAATACGTGTCTCAACTGGTCAATAGGACACGATGATGACATGTTTATCATAATGACATAGATTTATCGCTTATAGCTTTTGTAACTTTAATGTTATTATGTTAAATGTGTCTTGTTGATCATTTCAATAACTATGCTTATTGTTTTTTATATCTAAGGGTGTTAAATGTGTCATGTTATGTTATAATTGTTATCATTGAATTTGTTAGTTTGATTGTATTAAACGTGCCCTCTTGTGTGAATCATTTATTAACTTGTTCGTGTTAATGCTTAAGACTTAATCAAGAGTTCATCTTAAGCATAACATGTTAACAAACTACGTCATGTGTGTATGTTGTACTTTTCTAGCATCTTGCTGGGTTTTCTTTTTATTTATTGAAATTTCAGCCGTTCAAAAAAACAAACTACGTCATGTTATGCTATCTAGCTCTAGGTAGTGTTATGATCTAATTATCGGTTTTACATGATACCGGTAAAATAAGTTTTTATTGTGCCATGTGTGTATTTGTATTATCACGACATAATTTTTTTATTTTTATAGATGACACCTCAAACAAAAGAAAGTGGAAAGATCTGAAGTTGTCTTGAGTTTATATCATTAAGTATATTGCATTATTGCTTATTCGGTCACAATTTATTTTTATCTTCTAATGCTATTAATAAAATTTTAAATCTGGATATCTTTTATATATTGTTACTCAATGCTAATTGCATGTGATAACATATAATATGTCAAATTGGTATCAATTTTAAACTTAAAATTAAAATAAAATGGATCTATCAGTTAGGACATAGGAAGTTGTGTTGTTTTCTTTAGATTTTTGCGGGTGATACATCAACATCATGTCTTTTTTATATTTTTCTTAGTTTTTTAAGATTTTTGCTGTTTTGTAGGGTTCATCCCTGTTTTTTTCATTAACTTCATTTTTGTTTTAATTATTTTTTAAAATGAATTTATATTTCACATTTTATAACTAAACTAACTAAAATTAAAATGTAATTTTCATTACTAAAAAATAATACATCATAGAATAATTTAAATAAAATAAAATAACATTTATTACATGAATTATTATTTCAAACATTGAATAGTTGTAGAACAACTTTCAAAATCGATCTGGAATACACCGATTAGTCTTTTAAGGTAATATCAAGTTTGCTTGTACGTTGTTTTCTTCCAACGCTTGTTGTTATTACATTAATCTAATTCTAACTTATTGTTCCTCTTGCATAAAATGGGACTTCTCTTCTCGAAGTCAAGATCTATGTTTGGCTTTGGTTTGACTTAAGGCGTTGAAGCTCTCGATCTTCACAAGAAGTTCTTCCTTTGATGTTAATGATACGGTTGATCTCTTGCCTTTTCTAGTCGGTGTCTTGGATTCTAAATCTTATCATTTGTTAGGATCGTGTACTGGACGAATACTAACAGATTTACGAGTATACCGAATCAAATAGTGCAGAATCCTATTTTATTGGCGATCCAATCAGTGAGAACGCACGTAGAATCAATTAAAGATTGAATCTAAACGTCAAGAACGATTAGCAATCGATCTACTGCGATCTAAGAAGTTGAAGCAGGTTACTAGAGGTCTCTGGACGGCTAGGGTACGTCTAGGTATCGAAATATTCAAAGTGTCTAGTTTTTCCATGATTTAAGTGGTATTTATAGGTTAGGGTTTCTCAATCGTGCGACTGGACCATTTGCATGGTTCAGTCGTGCGATCGAGTCATGCGGTTGATCCATTCGCATGACTGAGTGTTCAGTCATGCGACTGAGTCAATCTCATGTTACAATCATCCGACTGATCCAGTCTCCTGGTTCATTCGTACGACTAGTTAATTAGCATGAAGTTGTTCATGCATATGGTCCATTAGCATGGGCCAATCGCAGGAGAACTTCACATGATTTAGTTTGAATATGTTTCATAATCATTAATTGATTTAGATATTATTCAAACAACCACAACCTATATAGTTAGTTCAATAAGCGTTTTTACATACCAACCAATGAAATATTCAACATTATAAGCATAACCACATATTGTATTTCATTAAGTACCCGTACAATTACATATGTGTAAGACAATAAAGACATATTACATTAAGTTCAGAAAGTAGGGACACATGTATCTTCAAACTCCCCTTTGGACCTAGTTTCATCTAATGTCTTACATCCTTCATGAGTTCCTCAAACTTCTTGTACTCCTCTTCTCTAGTGACTCCGGCATGTATCTCAAAAGCAAAACAGATTCGTATCACATTCTGAAATTGTAGAGCTTGTACAATATCTTGAGAGTCATAGAACAGTGGCCACTTGTATAATGTATAGACATCATCTGTAGACAAGTTTGTAAGCCACATTGGGTCAAACACCCTGATGGTTTCCATTATACCATTCTTGTTCAAAACTATGACTGCCTCCCCTGTCCTCCAATCATAGTACCACCATTTGAAGTGTGGAATGAAGTCCTATGGCATTTCTCGTAGAGGGATCTTAGACATTGTGCGTGGAGTTTTCTAGTTATGGCATCAACCTCAGACCGTCTAATATACCTCGTTGGTTGTTGAGGTTTGAAGTTGACCCATCTGGTGTGGTACTCTCTCTTTAGAGCTGCTTCAAAGCAGCCTGACATTTTGCGTGGGTCAGCGTATAGCAATTTCAACTTTGCTAACTGGTTAAGCTCAAATCCAGGAAGAGTCTTCAGGTCGTGAGGGAACCTGAAGTACTCAATCCCTTTCTCATGTTTAACTGCATAAACATTGAGATCTTCAAAATACGCCCATGCTATGATTTTGCCCGACACCTTGTGATGTTTCTTCACTTTGTACAGCTTGGTGTAGACAGTTGACGTTGAAGCACTGCGTTGGGCTCTTATTTCTTCAAAGCATGCAGCCCACTCAGCCTTTCTGATATTGACTCCAGCTTCCGAGGCTTGGGCCTTATCTTCTTTCTTGTCAGACTCTTGTTCCATTTTATCCAGAGTCTCAAAAGTTTCACTAACAAGATTGTCGTCCAGATTAGGAACGACATTACCCTCAATGTCAGTGTACTCTGGATAGTATTGGTCTGTGACATCTTCAATCTCGATCTCATCAACATTGTTGAGCTCGTCATCACTTTCCACATGGACTGTTGGAGCATCTTTCACGATCTCATCTGGATTGAGTCGGGATATTTTAGCAAGTTGCTCGTCGGTGAGATCATGAATTATCTCTCCTTCTTCAGGAGTGTAATTCACTGATCTCCTAACTATTCCCTGTAGATCAAGAATCATCGTGAACTGAGTCTTGATCTGTTGGAGGGGAGCAACATCATATTCATCTCTTTGATAATTTGGATCTGCTCGATTTAAAACATGTAACACATCAACCATTAGTCAACAATCAAAGCAGTAAACATCAATATTAAATATAAACATTCATTACATTAATTTGATATAAGATTCAAATACACATGATTTAAATAACATAAACAACTAAGCATTACTCTTGTCTTGTATCATGTGCTCCTCTGCTGACGAGGCTGATGTGGAGGCACCTTGGTCTTGAGCTTTCTTGCTCCTCCTTTCACTTGTAGATGTTGCACCCACAACCGAAGTATCATCATCTCCTTCATCATCATCATCAACATCATCACTAGCATCAGTATCCTCCCCTTGATCATCACCATCATCATCATCATCATCATCATCATCATCATCACTGTCATCATCATCACCATCATCTCCATCTCATTCTCTGATCTTTAAGGGCTCATCCTTTGATCCTTTTAGCCTCAGCATGATGGTCTTGTTGGTCGCCTCCAACTCCTCTATCCATTTTGTTGAATGGACTTGTTGCTTCTGGAGTTGGGACATCTCTGAGCTCTGAGCAGCCATTTGTTGTGCCTGCTGCTCTATCAGCTGTGCCTGCTGAGATATCTGTAGAGATTGTGCATCGGTAAGTTCTACTAGCTGACGAATCTGGGCAGTCTTCTCGTCATCGGTTGCCAACAGCTTTAGCATCATACAGTTCAGTGCCCAGAGCTATTCCTCTACCCCACTAGGAGGTAGAGAGGATCCAGATGGAAAGGAGGGGTAAGATGACGGTCCTTCTTGGTGACTAGTGGTGGTGGTGGTGGTGGTAGTGGTGAAGATTGGGGGTGGTATAGATGAAGGTGGTGGTGGATGAGCTGTAGTGGAGGTAGATTGTATGCGGGAATGTGGTGAAGTGGGTGTGTAGTGGTGTGTGAGGTGGTAGATATGGTGGTGGATGGAATGGTGGTAGTGGTGGTAAGTGGAGTGGTGGTAGTAGGTGGAGTGGTGGAAGTGGTGGTAGTAGTGGTGGTGGTGATAAATGTCATCCTCCTCCTCTTCTTCTTCAAACCGTGGGGCTGAGCCATCCTTTTCTTCCTCAAGCCCCTTGAGGTGGATGCTCCCCATGGGACGCTGCTGGGCTGATCAGGAGTATAACTGGGATCAGTCTCAGTCTCCCTAGACTCGTCAGGTCGTCCTCCAACCTCCTGAATAAATCGGTCGGTGGCAACCACCCTGCTCCCCACAGTTCGAGTCAAGGGCTCCTCGTCTGTCTCCTCCTCCTCCTCAAGACCAAAGTCCTGATGGAACCCTGCTACCTCTATTCCACCTTGGGTGGATGCTGGAGATGCTATATCAGCAATGGGGGCCCTCAGTTGAGTGGGCCCTGCATCTCCATCATCACCGTTGTCATCGTCGTCGGAGTCATCTTCAAGGAGCTCCAGTTGCTCGACATCTGAATCACTGTCTGCGTGGCGCTCTTTTCGCCTCCCTGGCGCCACGTAATCAACCTTGGCCAGATGGCCGATGAGTCTATTCACCGGGGGTTTGACCTGCTTTCCCTAGTATACCATCATACGACCCAATGTCATATCATCCATGATCTCTAACGACACAGCGTCGTGACTCTCCTTGGGCAGTATGGGCAGCTTCTCATCAAAAATCATCCATAGAAACCTAGGGTACATGCAGAAACCCTCTTTGCCCTTCGCCTCCAGATTCTCTATCAAGTAAGAGAATATCATGCTTGAGAAGCTGAAAGGGTGGTTCAGTACCAGTGCCACGTAGGCATTTTGGATCTGGTCTGAAAGATCATCAAACCCACCCCTTCGCGAAGCCAAGCACTTGAGGATGACATGTGCCAAGTACTTGTACTGGGGACACAGGTTGCTCTTGTTGAGCACACCTGCATTAATATCCCCAGCGTACTTCATCCTCAAGAAGCACCCTCTCACAGTCAGCGGGTGAAGTCTGGTGGGGTGGTCTGCATCATCACCCAACCCAAGTACACGCCGAATATCCTCAGCAGTGACCTCAATATCCATCCCAAAAATAGAACTCCTGATGCTATACGGCTCATCAGAGTGGTCAACAGATGCCCCCTCCCAGAAGGCCTGCTTAATAGACCTGTAGGGAGTGCATGGTGTAGATATCTCCTTGTAGATCCTGGATCGCTTGAAGAAAGCAATGATGCCTGCAAACTTGGCACCATTCCAAGTCGTGGAATCTAAATGAGCACAGATGTTGTGCTTGGGGTTGATGGACCACCTGTCAGCCATCAATCTGTAACACAAGACATGTAGACATTAGATAACCATACGACATAAATTAGTTCTAATTAACTTGGTTGAATTCATTCTGGTTCATTCATGCGATTGAACCATGCGACTGTGTTCAGTTGGTTGACTTGGCATGCGACTAGATTTAGTCGGGTGACTGAGCAGGCGACTGTGTTCAATCGGTTGACTAAGCCAGCGATTGGTTCAGTCGGTCGTCTGAGCTCATTCGTATTATACATTCGGCTGATTGAGCCATTCGACCAGCTCAATCGTGCGATTGGAGTTTATCCTGGTGTCCAGTCGCATGATCCACTGTTCGATCGACTGAGATTCGAATTTGAACCAATTCTTGAAATTTGACATCACGTAATGGTTCTTTAGACTCACATTCAGTATACTAATAACCTAATAAATTTTATTTCAACATTTTACTTGGTTTAGTTAGGTTGTCAGTCCATTTAAGGTCTCGGGTCTTGTTTGGGCCAATTTCTTGATTTTGGAGTCTAATCGACGGAGTTTTTGGCATGTTCACACCGCATTTTACATGTATAAACACCAACGAACGTCAGAATATGGGAATGTGCAAGCAATTTGGGTCAGAGAAAATTTTGGCAGAGTAACGGTAGGTTGTGCGATTTTAGGGCGATTAGGGGTGATGAGTTGAATGCGATCGACTGGGGCCCTATTTATACTAAATTTGATTCCAATCGGCCGACTGGACCCATTCGCTCGGTTCATTCGGGGGAATGGACCTCAGTCGTGCGATTAGTTCAGTCGATCACATTCAGTCAGCCGACTGGATTTCAGTCGGGCAACTGGCTCATTCGCACAGTTCCATTCGGTCGACTGGCTCATTCGCACAGTTCCATTCGGTCGACTGGCTCATTCTGATAAGCCATTCGGGTGAATGCTTCATACTCATGTGCCATTCGGCTGTTTAGTGCATGAGTATGGTCCATTCGTATGGTTGGTCCATACTCATGGTCTAGTCGTGCGATTGGATCATACTCATGATTTTGACTTTATGACCTGTTGGACCAAAAGAACCAATGAGCCGGATCAGAAAAACCTTTAAGTCCCACAGACGTCACAACAACTGCTGAAGTCCACAACAGCTAAAGACAACAACTGATTACAAAGTCTAAAGACACAAGTGCTGAAGACAAAGTCTGAAGACACAAGTGCTGAAGACAAAGTCTGAAGACACAAGTGCTGAAGACAGTCTGAAGACACAAGTGCTGAAGACAAGTCTGAAGACACAAGTGCTGAAGACAAAGTCTGAAGACACAAGTGCTGAAGACAGTCTGAAGACACAAGTGCTGAAGACAAAGTCTGAAGACACAAGTGCTGAAGACAAGTGCTGAAGACAAAGTCTGAAGACACAAGTGCTGAAGATAAAGTCTGAAGACAAGTACTAAAGACAAGTGCTGAAGACAAGTACTGAAGACCAAGTATCAGATGTTGTCACAACAGCTGAAGAGGTCTTCTTCAGTAGTTGTGACGGTATTCTTTCAGTAGTTTTATATTTTCCCTTTTCAGTAGTTTTGTAATCAGTAGTTTAGTTTCAGTAGTTTAGCATCAGTAGTTTTATATTTTGTGCTTAGAACTCTCTGATATGTTCTTAGTAGTTGTGAACATTTAAGTAGTTTGTTAAGTGTTAGTTATTTTTGTAATAAATCTGCCAGATGTCACTATCCCGTGATATCAGCAGTGATTGCACTTTATATAAGGAGTGTCAACCTAATTGTAATCGGTGAATGATTGAGCAGAAACATTTGATATATTTGAAACATTCCTTTTCACAAAAATATATTCTCTCGTTATAACCGTATTTGTTCTTAATGCATACGAATATCAAATTCTTGCTATAATTTGTCTAATTCTTGATCTTATTCCGCTACGTTACACTCTAATCCATCAAACTTGAGATCACTGATCCTGTCATGACCATTCCTCACTTAAACCCTTTTTAACTTTTGAATGAACATTTTGAGCATTTGATCATCTCAGACATGATCATATTTGCTTGAAAAACTGTTGATCACCTCAGACGTGATCCTTTTAAGAAATTTGTCACTTTAGACGTGACTGGTTTTACCTTTGAAAACACGTGTGGTCACCTCAGATGTGACCCTTTTAGATGATTAAATCCCCTATTGAATTTCATGGCGTAGTCCGATATCAAACAAATTGAATTGACTAAATTTCAACAAAGTAAAAGACTTAAACTGAAGTACAAATCTAATGGATTCGGTTCCGGAATAGGCAGCTTCAATTTATTTTGACCATAAATAGACCAATTCAATTTGGAATCATACAGGCAAGTCAAATCATTTGGGACATGTTATCAACACCTTTTGATGCTCAATTCTTGTTTTTTCATCTAAATTCGTTAGCAAGTTTAGGAAATCATACTAGTACTATTAGATCCCCACATTGATTTGGACTTTCAAGAATTGTAGCCACGATGATTGTCAGTATACTGGTCCTCTTAAATCCATACACAGACTTTTGACACAGATTGGTGATAGTTTAAGGTTTGATTATTTCAACAAGCATTTGTGGATCCCACACTTATATGGTAATCAACATTCCTTAGGACAGAGCGGTCTCAGGGTAGTTTTCAAGAAGAAACTATTCTTAGAACTTTCAGAGAGAAGCCAAGCCTCAGGTCAGTGCCACCGCACAGCAGAGAGGCGGCAAACAACAATGATTTCTAGAATATATAAGGTCAGTGTCACCGCACAGTAGAGAGGCACATAACCTATCTTCTTGTTTGAGCAATTTTAATCTTTTTGCACAGTTCTCGCCAATAACATAGGTTATAGTTTGATTGCTTTTGCTCATATTTTGGTCTTACGCTCATATTTGTGGCGTTTAATCTGCTCGTCACCCCTTATTGGAATCTTTTTGCACAGTTCTCGCCAATAACATAGGTTATTAGTTTGATTGCTTTTGCTCATATTTTGGTCTTACGCTCATATTTGTGGCGTTTAATCTGCTCGTCACCCCTTATTGGAATTTTTTTGATTGTGTTAACCAGGGATAAGATGTTAACCCACAGCTTGTTGAACAACTTAGTTTGTTCTTGAGATCACCAACAAGGTCTAATCATCTATTATGTTGAATCTACCGACATATCATTTGTGGTCTAACAACCTCTAGGTCTACTTTCTTTGTGTTACCTTAGTAGTAGCTAGTTTTACTATCATTTTTCCTTTTATATTGCTCAGACTACACAGACTTATACTTTGAACTTCGCATCATATTTTATTTAAACTTTTAAAGTCCCAAGTGGTTTGTTCATGTGTACTATCATTTTCCAAAGTCATTGAATTGGTATCACAGATATAATCTAGTTTCAATCAGCTAGTCTCTCCTCCTCCCTCGTTTTTTTGTTAATGTTACTAACTGACCTATTCTCCACCTAAAATTCTAAAACCATAATCGATTTACGCTTTTTAGGATTTTAATAGGCGACCAAATAACATCAATTTAATTAAGCTACTTAAAGTTAAACAAATAAATAAAGAAAATAAAAATTAAAAGAAAATGGACTATACGCATCGGACTACACATGGTCATCATCAGGAATTACATCACTTTTCTTTTTAACGTGTTGACCTCTAACAGATATAAAAAACGTGGTTTGTCAAAAGCCTTTGTATAGAGGTCAACGTTGAAAATTAGTATTTATTTTAATCACATCGATTAGGTTCTTTTCAAAGCAATCACGTATAAAGTGATATTTTATGCCGATGTGTTTGGTCTTAGGATGTTGGACCGGATTTTTAGTTACTGCAATCGTAGCAGAGTTATCAACAACAATAGGAGTAGAACAGAAATTCAAAACGTAGTCCCGCATTTGTTATTGAATCTATATGATTTGTGAACAGCAACTTGCAGCAGCAACGTATTCGGCTTCACAGGTTAACAAAGCAACCGAGGTCTGCTTCTTACACTGCCAGGTCACTAATCTCCTCCCAAAGAATTGACATCCCGCTGATGTAGACTTGTAGTTCATCTGGCAGCCACCGTAATCCGAGTCACTATACGCGGTTAGCTCGAAGTCATCGTCATGAGGATACCACAGCCCAAGTGTTGGAGTACCCTTCAACTAATGAAAGATCCTTTTAACGCTGTCAGATGGTTAACTTTTGGCTTTGCCTGATATCTTGAACATAAAAATGTCGTGTACATGATATCAGGTCTTGAGGCAGTGAGGTACATGAGAGATCCAATCATTCCTTGGTACATGGTGGCATCGACCAGATCACCGTTCTCGTTGGGTGCTACATCATGGTTTGTAGCAAGTGGAGTCCCATCTACGGAAGCATTCTCCATGTCAAACCGACTGAGGATATCTCCTACATACTTTGTCTGATGTAGGAAAATCCCTTTTGGTGTCTGATCAACCTGTAACCCGAGAAAGAATTTCATCTCTCCCATGGCACTCATTTCAAACTCAGCCTTCATTACTGCTTCAAACTCTTTACATAGATCTACGTTCTTTGAACCGAAGATTATGTCATTGACATAGATTTGAACAAGCAGTAAATCTCCATCCTTTCTTTGATGAATAGTGTACAGTCAATGACGCCTCTGCGAAAACCGTGTTTCACAAGGTGAGTCGAGAGTTTCTCATACCAGGCTCTAGGAACTTGATGAAGCCCATATAAAGCCTTGTTGAGTTTGTAAACTCTGTCCCGATGATATGGATCCTCAAATCCCTCGGGTGACTGACGTACACTGTCTCTCTGATTTCACCATGAAGGAATGCACTCTTCACATCAAGTTGATAAATTTTAATCTTCATATACGATGCGTAGGCAAGGAAGATACAGATTGCTTCCATTCTTGCCACGGGTGCAAACACTTCATTGTAGTCTATGCCCTCGACTTGTCGAAATCCTTGAACAACAAGTCAAGCCTTGTTTCTGATGATCACGCCTTGATCATCTTTCTTGCATTTCAAGAACCATTTTGTGCCAATAACCTTAGCACCTTTAGGTCTATCCACCAGAGTCCATACACCTAACTTCTTGAACTAAAGAAGTTCTTCTTGCATGGCACTCACCCATGCCTCATCATTCAGGGCTTCACTAACAAACTTTGGCTCGAACTGAGACACAAAGGAACGATATGCACCGTCATGAAGGTAACCCTTTTCCATCACCGAGGCATAATCAGCTGAATACAACTGATTTCTGGTCTGAACTCCTGATCTCACATCTCCAATGACATTATCCAAAGGATGATAGACATTAGGCGTGATCCAGGAGTGGTTGGAACAACTACCTCAGAATCAAGATTATGAACATTCGGTTCAGTACCTGAGGCAGTAGGAGTCTGAGGTTCCGAAGACGCAGAGGCATCAATATCAGATGCTTGTGGACTATCGATAGGAGGAACCTGTTGCTCCTGGTTGTTCTGATCAGTCTCCACAGTTTCTTCATCAGAGGAAGAGTCACTATCTTCAAGTGCTCCCCCTGTGTTGTTAGATGAATCGCCTTGTAGTCCAGATGATGTAGATTCCTGAGATGGTGTGTTTAGAACATCATACATCATCTTTGTTGCTAACTCATCATCAGAAGTGGAGAGTGGTATGCTGAAGGACTTGAAGAATCCATCATAGTCGAAAAAGAAGGCGGGTCCTTTTCCAGCATGTGGTGTGATGTATCTCTGAACATCAACATTACACCACACTTCTACCTGGCCCGTAGAGTTCTTGTAAACCCTCTTGTTCGGTATGTTGTATCCTAGAAAGATACCTTCATCAGCCTTCTCGCTGAATTTTCCCTCCTGAGTCTTCTTCAGTAGGGTGCACGGAGCGCCAAACGGCTTGAGATACTCTAGATTGGGTTTACGTCGTTGTAGTAACTCATAACACGTCTTTCCAAGGTGTTTAACTACCAGAACCCAATTTAGTGTATAACATGCATTTGCCACTGCTTCATTCCAAAATTGGATAGGTAGTTTTGAGTCTGCTAACATCGTCCGTGTTGTCTCTATCAAGCTGGGATTCTTCCTTTCAGCAACGCCGTTCATATGAGGAGTGTAGGCAGAAGTGAACTTATGCACAATTCCCTTTTCCTTGCAGTAAGCCTCCATCCATTGATTCTTGAACTCGGTTCCGTTGTCTGAGCGCACTTGACGTACCTTCAACTTATATAGAGACTCCAAAGTAGTTACTAATTCCTTGAATGACTCAAATTTTTCTGATTTGGATTTTAGAAACATCACCCAAGTGAATCTTGAGTAGTCATAAGTAACTACATAGCAGTACAAGTCACTTGCGATGCTTCTTGTACTGACTGGACCAAACAGATCCATGTGAAGAAGTTCAAGAGGAAGTTTGATAGAATGAACTTTCATTTCCTTATGAGACTTCTTCGTCTGTTTGCCCTTCTTGCACACAACACAGAAATCTGGAAGTTGAAAGTTTTTGACGTTAACTCCTCTCACTAGATCACTCTGGATCAAGTGATTCATCTTCCGTGGATTAATGTGTCCCATTCTCCTATGCCAGAAGATGGATTCCTTCTTAGTAGCTTTTGACAAGAAGCACTGAACTTCATGATCTATTGTGGAGGCCTTTGATAGATCCTAGACATAAAGGTCCTTATATCTTGAGGTAGAAATTAATACTTGATCCTCCGGGATGACATAGTCCTTTTTCAGGACATAACACTTCTTGTTGTCAAATACTACCTTAAAGTCTTTATCACAAATTTGAGAAACAGAAAGCAAGTTATTTTGAAGTTGTTGAACGTAGTTTACCTCGTCAAACTTCACTTTCTGATTACCTACTTCCCCTTGAGCTATGATGTACCCACCTTTGTTCCTTCAAATGAAACATGACCTCCTTTTATCTGTTTGACGTTTGATAAGAGATCCCTGTTCCCTGTCATGTGCCTGGATGCTCCGCTGTCTATAATCCACGTGTTGGTTTCAGCACTATAGCGAACACCCTGCACATTCAGTTTGAAAACATTAGTTCAGGTTAGGACCCAAGCCTTTACTAGTTGGGGTTTCCCAGAGGCATCACACATCATAAATGTAACCCATTGACCGTTTGAGGGTGAGGGAAGCTCAGATGTCTTCTTGTTCTCATTATTAGACAATGAGGTTGATTTTTCCTTCCATAATCCAGCTTTGTGTAAGGCCTGTTTGTGATACACAGATGACTGGCTAATGTGTTGAACTTTAGGTTCACTATCCCTTTTAGGTGGCGTCACTGAGTTCCTCTTAAAAGGGTTAAGTTTTGTTCAGGAAGTTCAACTTTCCTCCTTGGTGTCTGATAGTAAGGACAATGTGACACAATGTGTCCATACTCTCCACAACTGTAGCATTATCTGCTTTCGACTTTACGATTTAACTGTTTTTGTGGAGATGTATGTGACACCCGGGTGACCTTACTTTGTTTGGGTTTTGACTCTGCTTGTTTAGATGTTTTGTCTGGTTTAACAAAGTTAATTGCTTTAATATTTTTAACATCTTTTTCTTTTCTTTTTTCTGGACTTTGACATGGTGCCCGTGATTAGTTAACATTACTGGTCCTTTTAGGTTCAGATTTGTACTTGTTGAACCAGACTTTATACTAACCTTTTCAAACTCTTTGTCCAAATTAACACAAGGCATTTTACCTTTTGCCTTTGAAGTGGCCTCCTTTTGTTTAGTACCAGATTCATTTGATGAACATGTGGAATCTGGATCACTTACAAGAAGAGTGGAGACCACATGTTCCTTGATTGGATTGTTATTAATTGGTTTACTTTTAGTGTTCATCAAGGTCTCATGTGGTGGTGGAACCACTTTATAACCCAAACCCTCCCTATTATTATGCTCTCTCACTAAGTGTTAGACTATGTGTGAAGAACTAGTCCAACTATGTAGTTTTTGTTTTAGAGAATTAACTTCTACTTCTAAAATTGCCTTTTGTTTCTTAGTGTCCTCTAGGGAGTTTAGATAGTACCTAATGTCATTAGCCTGGTTAAAGGCTACTACTTCTGTTTCCCTAAGTTGTTTGTTCAAAAGCTCTATCTTTTCTTTGTAACTATGCTCATTTTATTTTAAAACCCTATTAGCTTCAGTGCACAGTTCTAGTTCCTTTACTAAGTTATCATTATGATCTAATAAACTAGCAAATTTTAAATCAATGCTTTCCCTAAATTTATTACAGTAAGAACAAGCATGATTATTAAAAAGTTGGTCAGTAGTACTTACCTGAGAGGGTTCTGATGAATCAGCCATCAAAGCAGAGTCTGGTGTTTCTGGAGCTGGTGATTCTAACGTTGTTGTAGTTTTCCCTTCTTTAGGCAGGTAGTTGACCACTGGTGCAGAATCTTCTGATTTTGACATCGCAAGTTTGACTACAATATTTCCTTCACTAGTAGAGTCATCATTTATATCCTCCACACTAGCGATATTGGATGAGCAGTCAAGGCTTTGGGATCCTTGCTTGATGAAGTAGGACTGCTAGTGGGTTTATCCTAACGATTGAAGGAGGACAAAAGATTCCCATTGCCAGTCTTCTTTGGCTTCACGCACTCCCTTTTGAAGTGCCCTTTTCACCGCAGTTGAAACAAGTTACCTTGGTCTTATCAAAGCTGAAGGTAGTGTCCTTAGTTGCAATCAAGTTTTGTCCGGTTTTTTTGAAAAACTTCTTAGCTCTCCGGACAACACTTGCTAAGGCCCACATTATGTCCATCCGCTCCAGCTCTATCTTGTCCACCTACTCGTAGTCCTCGTTTGCCAGATGGCAATTCCCAATTTTACCAGCAATTAGTCCATCATAGGAATGGACTACCGCAACTAAGAGATCCATGTGCTCTTTGGCTACTTCAACTGTCACATTGCCGAAGTTCTCGTCTTTAGCTTTGCTGCATTGGCTTCAGGTACAATGTATTGGGTACCAAACGATCCTGATGTTTCTGTCCCTGAAGTAAAGGCTTTAGAAGGACCAGACGAGCTTGACACAAAAGTTGTCTGAAGAGGTGCTCCAGATGTATGTATGTATGTATGTATGTATGATGTATGTATGTTGTATGATGTATGTATGTATGTTAGGTATGTATGTATGTATGTATGTATGTATGTATGTATGTATGTATGTATGTATGTATGTATGTATGTATGTATGTATGTATGTTGTTGTATGTATGTATGTATGTATGTATGTATGTCGGTATATGTATGTATGATGGATGTTGTATGTATGTTGTATGTATGTATGTATGTATGTATTATGTATGTATTAATGTATGTGATGTATGTAGGTATGTATGTATGTATGTATGTAGTTGTATGTATGTATGTAGTATGTATGTATTATGTATGTAGGTAGTATGTATGTAGTAATGGTATGTATGTAGTATTATGTATGTATGTATGTATGTATGTATGTTATGTATGTATGTATGTATGTATTGTATGTATGTATGTATGTATTGTATGTATGTATGTATGTATATTATATGTATGTATGTATGTATGTATGTATGTAGTGTATGTATGTATGTATGAGGTATGTATAGTATGTATGATGTATATGTATGAATGTATGTATGTATGTATGTATGTTGTATGTATGTATGTATGTATGTATGTATGTATGTATGTAGGTATGTAGTATGTATGTATGTATGTAATGTATGTATGTATGTATGTCGTATGTATGTATGTATGGATGTATGTATGTATGTATGTATGTATGTATGTAGTATGTATGTATGTACGTACGTAGGTACGTACGTAGGTACGTACGTAGGTATGTATGTATGTATGTATGTATGTATGCATGTATGTATGTAGTATGTATGTTGTATGTATGTTGTATGTATGTATGTATGTCTGTATGTATGTATGTATGTAGACTTTCTTTTCGGCATTGTACTTTACTTTTTGTCCATCAGTCATGCCACGAAGTGTGTTTGATACCATCAGCTCCTACAAGCATGCTGTACACTGTCTCTATAGACACCCACAGATTTGGATCTACTCCATTTAGGTAGATCTCGAAACGTTGTTTCCATTGTGGGTATTCGTCTCACGTGAATAGCTTTGGGAGCTTGTTGTGATTCCCCACTTCATTCTCTAGTAGCAGTAAGTTCTGAATACGTGAGTCTCTCCCTGCTGTGAATGCTGAGTATTGGTCTTCCATTGCCACAAACTTTAACTTTAAAACAAACTGTTGTATTAGTGCGAATGAAGGTGTGCGATTGGGCTATTCGGGCGATTAACCTATGCTGATGGTTCAATCGTGTGACTGAACTAATGCAGATGACTCAGTCGGGCGAATGAACTAATGTGGTTGAACAATGCGAATAGACTTCTCAGTCGGACGAATGGAAGTACGAATAAGTCCAATCGTGTGTATGGGGAATGCATATGAACTCAGTCGTGCGATTGAGCCAATTGTGCGACTGGGCCTGCTGGATTTCGAAAATTCGTAGGTTTCAGGTGTTTGAACGCAAAAACATGATTTTCTTGCTAACCCTAATTGTTGTATGCCGGTAAAACTAAACTTTACAATCAGGAGACACCTAAAACCCGATTTAACACAAAAGATTGTGTTTTTGAGTATAAAAACACAATTTTTATATCAAAACATTGAATCACACATAAATCTAGAGCCATACCACTTGTTAGGATCGTGTACTAGACGAATACTAACAGATTTACGAGTATACCGAATCAAATAGTGTGAATCCTATTTGATTGGCAATCCAATTAGTGAGAACGCAAGCAGAATCAATTAAACATTGAATCTAAACGTCAAGAACAATTAGCAATCGATCTACTGTGATCTATGAAGTTGGAGCAGGTTACTAGAGGTCTCTGGACGGCTAGGGTACGTCTAGGTATCGAAATATTCAAAGTGTCTAGTTTTTCCACGATTTAAGTGGTATTTATAGGTTAGGGTTTCTCAATCGTGCGACTGGACCAATTGCATGGTTCAGTCGTGCGATCGAGTCATGCGGTTGATCCATTCGCACGACTGAGTGTTCAGTCGTGCGACTGAGTCAATCTCATGTTACAATCATCCGACTGATCCAGTCTCCTGGTTCATTCGTACGACTGGTTCATTAGCATGAAGTTGTTCATGCGTATGGTCCATTAGCATGGGCCAATCGCATGAGAACTTCACATGATTTAGTTTGAATATGTTTCATAATCATTAATTGATTTAGATATTATTCAAACAACCACAACCTATATAGTTAGTTCAATAAGCGTTATTACATACCAACCAATGAAATATTCAACATTATAAGCACAACCACATATTGTATTTCATTAAGTACCCGTACAATTACATATGTGTAAGAAAATAAAGACATATTACATTAAGTTCAAAAACTAGGGACACGTGTATCTACATCATTGTTGAGATTGATGTCAGAAAATTTTGCTTAATCATGTTATAGTGGCCAGAATCATTTGTTTGTAATCTTTTTGTTGCTTTCTTACTCACTACCCATTGCAGGTGTAACATCTCGTGTTTTTATTTATACAAAGTTAACGTCGTTATATTCTTGTAAAGACCATTGTTGTCATTTTTGAAACTTGCGAGTTTCTTATACTTGTTTCTTTATTTTATATTCTTTCTTTAATTTAAAGGTTGATATTGTAAATAATGAAATTGAATATGTTATTATTATTGTTTAAAATAAATAAATAACAACAATAATCATAATAATAATAAAATAATGATAATATTATTATTTAATAATAAAAGTTATTAAACTTAGAAATGTTTAAAACTTAAAGTTAATTAAGTTCAGGGGTTTGTTTTGTCATTTTATAAAATTTAAAAGAAATTTATTGGCATAAAATAATGACAATTTATACTATAGGGGCCTACGTGTAATTTTTCAAATTTCAAAACCAACCCCACCCATTTCCCTTTTTGCCTGACTTTCACACAGCCGGCCGACCAGCCCGACGCGGCGCTGGCAAACTACATAACCGGTCAAATGACCGCGAAATAAGAACCAAAAGACACCAAACGATTCGTGAGATTGATTCGAACTCGAGCATAATATTTATTTGGGTTTAAACTCGTCTACTAATGAAGATCAAATCTGAAACCGAATGTTCAATCGATTTCCACCCGTTTCAACTCCTGAATTATGATGATAATCAAATTAATCAACTAGAAACGTTTGTATAATCATTGCGAAGCTTAATGTGTAGTTTAATTCGAGTTAAACAATCAATTAATCATCTCATCATAACTGAAATAGCCAAACGAGCATCGAAACGTATTCGGTACCTTAACGTTCAAATCAAAGCTATTTAACAGAGGGCAACGGTGCCCTTCGACCCCTTTCAACTCTCTGTATGTATTTATGTATGTATGTATCTATGTATGTTGTATGTATGTATGTATGTATGTATGTATGTATGTATGTATGTATGTATGTATGTGTGTATGTATGTATGTATGTATGTATGTATGTATGTATGTAGTATGTATGTATGTATGTATGTAGTATGTATGTATGTATTATCTTGTAGTATGTATGTATGCATGATGTATGTATGTATGCTTGTACTTGTATGTATGTATGTATGTATGCTTGTATGTATGCTTGTATGTATGCTTGTATGTATGCTTGTATGTATGCTTGTATGTATGCTTATATGTATGCTTGTATGTATGCTTGTATGTATGCTTGTATGTATGTATGTATGTATGTATCTATGTATGTATGTATGTTTGTTAGGACCTGGTATTTGAACGAAATACCTAGTGATTAGCGTGTAAACCAGATCAAATAGTGCGGAATCCTATTTGATTGGCGATCCAATCAGTGAGAACACATGAAGAATCAATCAAGAATTGAATCTAACGTTAGAAGTCGATTGGAATCAATATAATGTGTTCTGTGAACTTGGAGAAACGAATTGGGAGGCTTCTGGACGGCTAGGTACGTCTGGAATGGTAAATAAAGAATGCTCTTTTTTTTTTCACGAATTGGGTTGTATTTATAGGTTAGTATTGTTCATTCGTGCGACGAAACCATTAGTATGGTTCAGTCGTGCGTTGAACCATGCGGTTGATTCATCCGCACGACTGAGTGTTCAGTCGTGCGACTAAGCCAATCTTATGTTACAATCATACGACTGATCCAGTCTCCTGGTTCAGTCGTGCGACTGAGTCATTCGTATGAAGTTATTCATGCGTATGGTCCATTCGCATGGGCCATTCGCATGAGAACTTCATTTTGTTATGTTTGAATGTATTAATTAATATAACATTATGTGTAACAATTCAAACAACCACAAACCTAATTAACCAATTCAACATCGACTCATTAATGAAATATTAAACATTATAAATAACAAACAAACAATATCATTTCATTAATCATTCCAAGCATTACCTCAGAATCAGACAAACAAGATCTATTACATTCATATCATGATCTAGGGACATACATGTATGAACAAATTGCCCCTTGGACCTAGATCTCTCTAATCTCTTGTTTTCTGCATAACCTCCTTGTATTTCTTGTACTTCTCCTCTTTTGTGACTCCCGTGTGAATCTCAAACGCGAAGCAGAGTCGTATAACATTCTGGAACTGGAGGTCTTGTACAATATCTTGCGTATCATAGAACAGTGGCCACTTGTATAGCGTATATACATCATTATCCGACAAGTTTATAAGCCACATCGGGTCGAATACCCTGATCGTATCCATTTGTCCCTCTTTGCTGAGGACTATGACCGCTTCAGCTGTTCTCCAATCGTAGTACCACCACTTAAAATGTTGAGTGAAGTCCTGTGGCATTCCCTGAGTGGGATTCTTGACATTGTGCGCGGAGGATTCCACTTCAACACTATCTTGGGCTTGCCAGTAATGGCATCAACCCAGACCTTCGATATACCTAGTAGGCTGTTGGGGTCTGAAGTTAACCCATCTGGTGTGGTACTCCTTCTTTAGGGCAGCCTCAAACCAGCCTGACATCTTCCTCGGTTCAGCATACAAAAGCTTTAGCTTAGCCAGCTGGTTGAGCTCAAACCTGGTAGAGTCTTCAGATCATGTGGGAATCTGAAGTACTCTATGCCCTGTTCTCTCTTAACCGCATAAGCATTAAGATCCTCAAAATACGCCCATGCTATGATCCTTCCTGACACCTTGTGATGTTTCTTGACTCTGTAGAGTTTGGTGTAGGCATCCTTCTTTGGTGCAGCACGTTGGGCTCTAACTTCTTAAAAACATGTAGCCCACTCAGCCTTTCGAATGTCGACATCATCATTTGAGGCTTGGGTTGTTCCTACTGCTTTCTCTGTTTCTTGCTCCATCTTGTTCAACACCTCAAAAGTATCGCTGACAAGGGATTCACCTAGATTGGGGACCACATTACCCTCATTGTCAGCGTACTGAGGGTAATCCTCGGCAGTGACATCTTCGATCTCGACTTCATCAACATCGTTGAGCTCTTCATCACTAGTCGAATCGCATGTCAGAGCATCTTTCACTATCTCATCTGGATTTAGCTTGAAAAGCTCTGCGAGTTGCTCGTTTGATAGGTCATGAATTATTCCCCTTCTTCAGGGGTATAATTCACTGACCTCCTAACAATCCCTGCAGATCAAGAATCATTGTTAGCTGAGTCTTGACCTGCTAAAGGGGAGCAACATCAAACTCATCTCTTTGGTAATTTGGATCTGTTTGATTTAAACATTCAACACATAAATCATTAGTAATTAATCAAACAGAAATGCATTAACTTAATATTAACATTCAATACATCGTTTTCAATACAGGATTCAAATACAAAAGTAAATAAATACATAAACATCTAGTCTTTACTTTTATCCTGTATCATCGTCTCGTCACTTGGAGGAGCAGAAGTAGAAGCTAGTTGGTCTTGTATTCTTTGACCTTTTCTCTTGACCTGAAGCAGAGGCCGATGCAGCTGCATCCCCTCCTTCTGCTTCATCATCATCGTCCTTCTCCTCTGTCCTATCTCCTTCGGTTTCCTCATTTTCCTCTGTATCACTCTCATCATCCTCATCATCGTCTTCATCATCATCATCTCCGTCCCCTTCCTTGATCTTCAAGGGCTCCTCCTTAGATCCTTTCAGCTTTAACATGATAGTCTTCTTTGCCTCCTCCAAATCCTCTATCTTCTTGCTTGATGTGACACTATGTGCTTGGAGTTAGGCTATCTCAGTGCTCTGAGCAGCCATCTGTTGGGCCTGCTCCTCTATAACTCGAGCCTGCTCTGCAATCTGGTGAGATTGTGCAGCAGTCAGGTCAGTAAGCTGGCGGATCTGGGCCGCCTTCTCCTCATCTGCAGCCAGTAAGCGCATCACCATCCTGTTGAGCGCAGACAATTGTTCCTCTATCCCGATTGGAGGTAGAGGTGATCCATAAGTATGTGAGGGATGGGCTGAGGGTCCTGCTTGGTGTGAAGTGGTGGTGGTGGTGGCTGTAGTGAAGATAGGTCTGTGAAATGGTGGAGGTGATGTGGGAGTAAAGGAAGGTGGTGGTGGATGGAATCTGTACTGTGGTGGGAGGTATGGTGGTGGCTGTGGTAGCTGTGGTGGATGTGGTGGCTGTGGTGGTGACGAAGGTCAACCGCCGCTTCTTCTTCTTGACCATGGGGCTTAGCCATCCTCTTCCTCCTCGTCCTCGTTGAGGTGGATGCTCCCTACAACCCTGCCTGCTGACCCCGGTGCATAGCTTGGGTCAGTATCAGTCTCTCCGGAGTCTCTCGGGTGTTCACCAACCACCCTTAGCCCATGTTCTGTGGGAACAACTTCGCTTCCCGCAGTTCGCGTTAGGGGGCTCATCTCCTCTCCTCCTCCCTCCGCACCATGAACAAAACTGATGGAATCCAGCTGACTCGGGTACTTCTCCAGCTGGGACGGACACTGGAGGTACAACATCAGACACAGTGCCTCTAGGTGGAATAGGCATACCGTCTCCAGCATCCCCACTGTCATCATCATCCGAGTCATGAGTGGGTAGAGCAATCTGCTCCACATCAGAGTTACTATCATCGTGGCGCCACTTTCTCTTTGCTGGCACCACGTAGTCCTCCCGGGCCAGATGCCCAACAACCTCCTGATAGGGGGTTTCACTTGCTTCCCCTGTACACCTTCATCCTCCCCAAGGTAGTTTCATCCATCACCTCGAGGACTACCGCATCCTCCTTCTCCTTCGGCAGGGAGGAAGCTTCTGATCTATGATCATCTGCATAAACCTCGGTACATACAGAAGCCCTCCTTCCCTTTCCCCTCGATGTTCTCGACCAGGTAGGTGAAGATCATCGTGGAGAAGCTGAACGGTGGTTCAGCACCAACGCAACATACCCTTCTGTATCTGGTCGGATAGCTCATCAAAACTCCTTTCCTGGAAGCTATGCACTTAAGCAGCACGTGTGCAAGATACTTAAACTGGGGACAGAGGTTACTCTTGTTGAGTCCCCAACATTGATGCCCCAGAGTACTTGGCTCTAAGAAAGCATCCTCTGACTGTGAGGGGGTGTAATCGAGTCGGACAATCAGTGTCATCCCCCACTGTAATACGATCCTTAGATCCTCCTCTGAGATAGTAATGGCCTCTCCAAAGATGGTACTTCTGATGAAATGAGGCTCAGACGATCTATCAACTGTAGCGCCTTCCCAGAAGGCCTGCTGAATGGATCGATACGAGTACAAGGAGTAGATATGGCATGTGCAATCCTCGATCTCAGTAGAAATGTGATGATGCCAGAGAAATCAGCAGCGTTTCTGGATGTCAATCCAGATAGCACATATATTTGCTTCGTGCTCATAGTCCATCGACTCGCCATCTGTTACACAAAGATAATAAATGTTAGTACCATTGGCTAAGAAAGTCATGAAACACACTTAAACTAATAAAATCTTTCTTTCATGCGATTGAGATTGTTCAACTGAGATCAGTCGTGCGATTGAACAGTGCGAATGGGGTTCAGTCGTGCGACTGATCCCATGCGTACCACTGAGTTTGCGACTGGGCTCATACATATATACCTCATGTGGTTACACCAGTCGTGCGACTGAACTTCATACGCATGGTTCAGTCGTGCGTTAAGCAGTTTGCACCCTTCAGTCGTGCGACTGAAGTTCATCAAGCTGTCCATTCGCATGATGTACTGACTGTTCAATTCAAATTCACTTTTTCACCACTTTTGAGTTTTAGACATCGTTGTCTGGTTCATTTGACTCGCAATACATTCTTATAACACCTAACATCTTTACTTTCTTTTGTTTGAGTCATTAGTTAGGTTATTTAGTCACTTAAGTCTCGGTTCTTTTGCGAGTCCGAATGTACCGATTTTGCATCAAATTGAAAGTTATGGGAGTGCTTCTTTACCGTAAATTACCTGTAGAGTCGATGTATATGGTCAGTAATCACGAAACGGGGGGATTTAGAGATCAAATGAAATTTGGGCAGAGTGGCGTTAAGTCGTGCGATTCAGGGTTAATTTGAGGGTGGTGAGTCTCTGCGACCGACTCCCCCTCTATTTATACTAACCCTAGATTCAATCGTGCGACTGAGCTCATACGCACCTTTCAGTCGTGCGAGTGGGACTCAATCGTGCGATTGGTTCAGTCGTCCTTCTTTAGTCGTCCGACTGGATCTCAGTCGTGCGATTGACTCACTCGTCCGCCCTTAAGTGTCCGACTAGGCCAATCGTATGGGCCACTCGGTGGATGGTCCATATTCATGGTCCATTGTACGAATGGCTTCCATTCGTATGATTGGTCCATACGTATGGTCCATTCGTGCGAATGGGTCATACTTATTAAATCTTCTGCCAATTGAATATTTAACATTTAAAACCCCTTTAATTGTAGAATTAACGTTATGAGCATTTGATCATCTCAGACATGATCGTTTTGACTTGAAAACTTTTTGATCACCTTAGACGTGACTGTTTTAAACTTTTAAAACACATGTGGTCATCTCAGACATGACCCTTTTAGTGAGTTGATCCCTTACTGATTTTCCTGATGTAGTCCGACAAACAAACAAACTAAAACGACTAACTAAATTAGAAATTAAACTAAAGAATAAAATAAGAATTGTTTTTGCTTTTTGTGAGAGATAAGTCCTAAGATGGAAATCTACTGGATTTGGTTCCGGAAAAAACAGCTTCAACTTAGATTGACCATACCTGGACCAATTCAATTTTGGAATCATACAGGCAAGTCAAATCATTTTGGACTTGTTATCAAAATATTTTGATGCTCAATTCTTGGTGTTTATCCTGAGTCGTTAGCAACTTTAGGAAATCATACTGGAACTCTTAGATTACCACATTGATTTGAACTTTCAAGAATTGCAGCCACAATGATTGTCAATATGTTTGTCCACTTAAATCCATACACAGACTTTTGACACAAACTGGTGATTTTTTAGGTTTAACTATTTCAACTAACATTTGTGGATCCCACACTATATGGTAATCAACATTCCTCAAGAGCTTTTGAGTGGTCTACGGGTATTATTACAAGGAGAGACTATTCTTAGAGCTTTCAAAGAGAAGCCAGTCCTCAGGTCAGTGCCATCGCACAGCAGAGAGACGGCAAACAACAATGAATTCTAGAATATCTAGGTTATGCTATCCTCAGGTCAGTGCCATCGCACAGCAGCAGAGAGACACACAACCTATCTCCTTGTTAGAGCAGCTTAATATTATTTGCACAAAATGCACCAACACATAAGTCATTAGCTTTATAGCATTTGTCTTTCATTTTTTCTTGATTTGCTCTATTTATGGTCATCCGCACACATTTGTGGCGTTTACATGCTCATTTCCCCTTAATTGAATATTGTTGACTGTGTTAACCAGTGATAAGATGGAAGCCCACAGTCAGTTGAACAACTTAGTTTGATCTTGAAATCACTAGTCAAGTCTAATCATCTTGTGTTGAATCTACCAACATATCATTTGTGGTCTAGCAACCTCTAGGTCTACTCTCGTTGTGTTGCCTTAGGAGTTACCAGTTTTTCTATCATCTTCCCTTTTATATTGCTTAGACTACACACAGACTTATACTTTGAGTCTTTGCATCTTTCTAAATTAAATTTTACAGTCCCTCTTGATTTGTTCTGTATACTATCATTTTCCAAAGGGTTTGAATCAGTATCACAGTTACGGTCTACCTTATATTAGTTATCCACTCCTTCTCCCTCGTTTTTTTGTTTAAATGTTACTTGCTGACAAATTTCCCCCTAAAATACTAAAATCATAACTGGTATAATTATTTTAGGATTTAATAAACAGCAAAATAACATGAGTTTAAATTAAACAGACTAAAATAAACAAATAAAATAAAAAAAAAAAAGAAAACTTTAACTAAACTACATCAGACTACATTATCATCATCAGAAATAACCTCACTTCTTTTTAACGCCGTTGACCTCTAGCAAATATTGAGAACGTGGTTTATCAAAGGCTTTAGTATAGAGGTCAGCGCGCGTTGAAAATCAGTATTAATTTTTATCAATCAATTAAGTTCTTTTCAAAATAGTCTCTTATGAAATGGTATTTAATACCGATGTTTGGTCTTAGGATGTTGGACCGGATTTTAGTTAATACAATTGCAGCAGAGTTATCAACACAAATAGGAGTAGAGGAGAACTTTAAACCGTAATCCCACATTGCTTTGAATCCAGATGATTTGTGAACAGTAACTTGCAGCAGCAACATATTCGGCTTCATAGGTTGACAATGCAAACCGATGTCTACTTCTTACACTGCCAAGTAACTAGTCTTCTCCCAAAGAATTGACACCCTGCGGATGTAGACTTGTAGTTCATCTTGCAGCCTCCGTAATCGAGTCACTATACGCCGTGAGCTCAAAGTCATCATCATGAGTATACCACAACCCAAGTGTAGGTGTACCCTTCAGATAACGAAAAATCCTTTTGACCCCGATCAGATGGTTGACCTTAGGCTTAGCCTGATATCTAGAACATAAACATGTAGCATACATGATATCATGTCTTGAGGCAGTGAGATACATGAGGGATCCAATCATCCTCGGTACATCGTGGCATCTACAAGATCTCCATTTTCATCAGGTGCTATGTCGTGATTCGTAGCAAATGGAGTCCCAGCAGCAGATGCATTCTCCATGTCAAAACGACTGAGAATGTCTCCTACATACTTTGTCTGATGTAGAAAGATCCCATTTGGTGTCTGATCCACCTGTAACCCGAGAAAGAACTTCATCTCCCCCATAGCACTCATCTCAAACTCTTTCTTCATAACTGCTTCAAACTCTTTGCACAACTCTTCGTTCTTTGAACCGAAGATTATGTCATCAACAGATCTGTACGAGCAGTAGGTCGCCATCTTTTTCTTTAATGAACAACGTGCAATCAATGACTCCCTGCGAAAGCCGTGTTTCACAAGATGAGTCGAGAGTTTCTCATACCAAGCTCTTGGAGCTTGATGAAGCCTGTATAAGCCTTGTCGAGCTTGTAGACTCTATCCCGATGATAAGGATCTTCAAATCCCTTGGGTGACTGACATAGACTGTTTCTCTTATTCCCCATGAAGGAATGCACTCTTCACATCTAATTGATAGACTTTAATCTTCATGTACGATGCATAGGCAAGGAAGATACGAATGGCTTCCATCCTTGCCACGGGTGCAAACACCTCCTTGTAGTCAATTCCCTCGACTTGGTGAAAACCCTGAACCACCAATCGAGCTTGTTTCTGATAATGACCCCTGGTCATCCTTCTTGCATTTCAAGACCATTTGGTGCCAATGACTTTAGCACCTTTAGGTCTATCAACCAGAGTCCATACACCTAACTTCTTGAACTGAAGAAGTTCTTCTTGCATGGCACTCACCCCGACTCATCATTTAGTGCATCACTTACATATTTTGGCTCAAACTGCGAGACAAAACACCGATAAGCACCATCATGAATGTAATCCTTCTCCATAACCGAGGCGTAGTCAGCTGAATAAAGCTAATTTCGGGTTTGTACTCCTGATCTGACATCCCAATGACATTGTTAGGGGATGATAGACGTTTAATCGGGATCCTGGAGTAGTGGGAACAGCTACCTCAGAGCCAAGATTATGAACATTTGTTCTGCATCTAAGGTAGTTGGAGTTTGAGGTTCCCTAGTCGAAGGTGCATCACTTGTAGATGCTTGTGGACTTTCAGGAACTGGAACCTGTTCCTCCTGACTGTTCTGGTCATCTTCTTCAGCTCATCTCCAGAGGAGGAGTCACTGTCATCGACTACTTCCCCTGACTGAATAGATGATTCTCTATGTGAGCTAGATGTGTTTAAGATATCATACATCATTCTAGTAGCTAACTTGTCATCGAGGAGAGAGAGGGATGTTGAAGGACTGAAGAATCCATCATAGTCGAAAAAGTAGGTGGGTCCTTTGCCAGTAGGTGGTGTGGTATATCTCTGAACGTCAACATTACACCACACTTCTACTAGACCCGTTGAGTTGTTGTAAACTCGCTTGTTCGGTATGTTGTATCCTAGAAAGATTCCTTCATCTGCCTTCTCGCTGAATTTACCTTCTTGTGTCTTCTTCAGAAGTGTGCACGGCGCGCCAAATGGTTCAAGATACTCCAAATCGGTTTGCGTCTTTGTAGTAGCTCGTAAATGTCTTTCCGTGGCGCTTGACTATCAGGACTCGATTCAGTGTATAACATGCATTCGCCACTGCCTCATTCCAGAATTGGATAGGCAGTTTCGAGTCCGCCAACATAGTCTGTGCTGTCTCTATCAAGCTTCTGTCTTTCTCTCAACAACGCCATCATCTGAGGCGTGTAGGCAGAAGTGAATGATACACAATTCCCTTTTCCTTGCAGTATGCCTCCATCCATTGGTTCTTGAATTCTGTTCCGTTGTCTGAGCGTACTTGTCTAACCTTCAGCTTGTAGAGAGATTCCGTGTGGTTATCAACTCCTGAATGACTCAAATGTTTCTGATTGGATTTCAGAAACATTACCCAAGTGAACCTTGAGTAGTCATTAGTGACCAAAAACAGTACAAGTCGCTTGTAATGCTCTTTGTACTGACTGGACCAAACAGGTCCATGTGAAGAAGTTCAAGAGGAAGTTCTATTGAATGAACTTTCTTTCTGTATGAGACTTCTTTGTCTGTTTGCCTTTCTTGCAGGTACACAAAAGTCAGGAAGCTGGAAGTTCTTGACATTAACTCCTCTCACTAGATCTTCTGAATCAAGTGATTCATCTTCTTTGATTAATGTGTCCCATTCCTATGCCAGGAGATGGATCCTTCTCAGTAGCTTTAAATAGAAACACTGAACCTCATGATCCGTTGTAGAAGCTGTTGACAGATCCAAAACATAAAGGTCTTTATATTGAAGCAGTCATCAGAACTTGGTCCTCTGGGATCACGTAGTCTTTCTTTAGCACGTAACACTTCTTGTGTCGAAGATGACTTTAATCCCTTATCACATATTGGGAAACAGAAAGTAAGTTATTTTGTAGTTGTTGAACGTAGTTCACCTTATCAAACTTAACTTTATGATTCCCCACTTCTCCCTGGGCTGTGATATAGCTCCCTTGTTTCCAGCAAACGAAACATGCCCTCCTTTATTTGCTTGACGTTTGAAAAAGGGCCCTGTTTCTGTCATGTGCTGGATGCTCCGCTGTCTACAATCCACGTGTTAGTTTCAGCATGTATCGAACACCCTACACATACAAAGTAAAGGATTAGTTTGGGTTAGGATTCCAAGCCTTTACTGGCTTGAGTTCCCAGAGGCATCACACATCATAATTCCACCCATTGACCCTTAGAGGATGAGGGTAGCTCAGGTTCCTTCTTGTCATCATTATCAGACACAGAGGATGTCTTCTCCTTCCATAATCCAGATTTGTGCAAGGCCTGTTTGTGATAAACAGTCGACTGACTTACAGGTTGAATTTAGGTTACTAGTTCTTTAGGTGGAGTCAGAGAATCCTCTTAGAAGACCTAGGCTTTGAAACCTGAGGTTCAATCTTCTTCCTAGGTGTCTGATAGAAATGACAATAGGAGACAATGTGTCCATATTCACCATAGTTGTAGCAGACCTGCTGTCAACTTTATGATTAAACTTTCTTTGTGGAGAAGTGTGTGACACTCTAGTAACATCACTCACTCTAGGTTTGACTGGTTCTTTGATGTTTCTCTGGTTTAACAAAGTTAACTGTTTTAACTGTTTAACATCTTTTCTTTTTGGTTAATTGGTTTTGACTTGAAATATGTGAAAGATTAACCTTAGAAGTCTTTTAGGTTCTGATTGACTCTGTTTGACCCTGACTTAAGTTAACCTTTTCAAATTCCTTTCAGATTAACACAAGGCAATTTACCCTTTGCCTTTGAAGTGGCCTCCTTTTGTTTGTTTCCAGAGTCAATAGATGAATATAAGGAATCTGGATCACTAACAAGAGGAGTAGACACCACATGATCCTGAGGATTACTATTTA
This sequence comes from Flaveria trinervia, assembly GCA_025506515.1. Classification (NCBI taxonomy): domain Eukaryota; kingdom Viridiplantae; phylum Streptophyta; class Magnoliopsida; order Asterales; family Asteraceae; genus Flaveria; species Flaveria trinervia. The sequence continues at coordinate 46,397,029 of CM046458.1, read as the reverse complement.
CTGGTCTAGTCTTAGTGCTCATCAATGTCTCAGGTGGTGGTGGAACCAACTTTATAACCCAATCCTCCCCCGTTGTCCTTCTCTCACTAAGTGTGGGACTATCTGTGAAGAACTAGTCCAACTGTGCAGTTTCTGTTTAATAAATTACTTCTACTTCTAGAACTGCTTTTGCTTCTTAGTGTCTTCTAGGAAGTTTAGATAATACCTAATGTCATTAGCTTGGTTAAAGCAACTACTTCAGTTTCCCTAAGCTGTTTAGTCAAAAGGTCTATCTTTTCTTTATAACTATGCTCATTTTGTTTTAATACCCTATTAGCCTCAGTGGACAGTTGCAAATCTTTACTAAGTTATCATTATTATCTAATAACCTAGCAAATTTTTCATCTATGCTATTCCTAAAAGTATCATAATCAGAACAAACATGATTATCAAACATTTGGTTAGTAGTACTTACCTGAGTTGATTCAGAAGAGTTAGCCATCAACGCAGCATTAGATGTCTCTGGTTCTGGTGATTCTGTTTTTCTGTCTCTGACGTGGTAGTCTCCTCTTTAGGCTTGTAAATGACCTCGGTTGTAGTTGGTTCTTCACTATGTGACATCGCTATCTCAATGCTAGATCTCCTTCACTAGCGGAATCATTGTCAATATCTTCTACACTTGCAATGTTTGATTCCCCTGGTGAGAAAACCTAAAGCTCCAATCCTGTCCTTCATCATCATGAGCAGTCAAGGCTTTTGGATCCTTGCTTGATGAAGTAGAACTGGTAGCTTGCTTGTCTTGACGAGTGAAGGACGAGAACGGGTTCTCGTTACCCGTCTTCTTAGGCTTGACACATTCTCTTTTGAAGTGCCTTCTCTCCACAGTTGAAGCAGGTCACTTTGCTCTTGTCAAAGCCAAATGTGGTATCCTTAGTAGCTACCAAGTTCTATCCGGTTTGTTTTACAAACTTCTTTGCCCTCCGGACAGCACTAGCTAAGGCCCACATTATGTCCATCCTCTCAAGCTCCATTTCGTCCACCTGCTCGTAGTCCTCGTCTGCCAGATGGCAGTTTCCAATCTTCCCAGCAACAAGTTCATCATAAGAATGAACCACTGCAGCCAAAAGATCCATGTGTTCTCGAGCTACTTCCACAGTCACATTACCGAGATTCTCGGTCTTCATTTTAGTAGCACTTGCTTCGGATCCAATAAGTGGGTACAAGAAGGTCCCCAATGTCTGATCCTGAAGGAGACGCATGTGAAGGACCCGATGAGCTAGACACAAATGCAGTCTGGAGAGGTGCTCCAGATGTCTTAGCTTGAGGCGTGGCGTTGTACAAGCTGGATTTTGATTGTACGAAGACTTCTGAGCTCTGTACTTCATCCTAAGTGCCTCTTCTCGCAACTTAAGAATGAAGTCATTAATATCCATGTTTTGCCAGCATTCCATTCTGTCTAAGGTTAGACACGAATGAAGCCCACTTTTCAGGCAATCCGTCTGCAAAGTTAGTAACTTTCTCTTCCATGGTAGTAGCCACCCCATGTGTATGCAGTTCACTCATCAGATGGTAGAATCTATCTATAATCGTCTAAACTCTCGTTTCCCATCGATGAAAGTTATCGAATTCCTTCTTTAACTCCTTAGCCTTGATTGCCTTCAATGAAGCATTCCTGTCATACCTCTTTTCTAGCTCATCCCAAAGTTTCTTGGACTGCTTATTCTCTGAGTATTGTGTGGAATATGTCTTTAGGAATAGACTGTGTAATCAATGCATAAACTCTTTTCTCTGCATTGTATTTAACTTTCTGCACGTCCGTCATCCCTCCTAACGTTAGCTTAACTCCATCAGCTCCCACCGTGTACTATATCCAATCTCGATGGCTTCCCACAGATTCGGATCCACTCCATTGAGGTAGATCTCAAAACGTTGTTTCCAGTGGAAACTCATCTAACGTCAAGAGCTTTGGTGGTTTTTATGATTACCCACCTCACTCTCAAGCAACAGCAGGTTCTGTATCCTAGAGTCCTTCCCAGCAGTAAAGGCTGACATTTGATCTTCCATGGCGAATAACTTTAAGTCTAATAAAACAAACTGTCACTGGTGCGACTGAAGGATGCGAATGGTCTAGTCGTGCGTATGAACTCTGCGACTGGTTCAATCGTGCGGCTGAACTAAGCGATTGGCTCAGTCGTGCGAATGAATCTGATGCGTATGAGCAATGCGAACGAATGGTTCAATCGTTGAATGGAGATGCGACTAGGTCCAATCGTGCATTTGGACTATGCGAATGAAGTCCAGTCGTGCGAATGGACTCTCGTGCGACTGAAGCTGTTGTTTTGCGAAATTTTCTAGGTTAAACGGTTTTCAGCCGTAAAAATTCGAATTTCGCAAGGTCTAATCGCCTAAGTCCGTAGAAACCAAACTTTGATGAGCAGGGAACGTCCAAGATCACTTTTGACAAACAAATTTGCGTTTTAATGCAAAAACACAATTTTTTATCAATCTTGATTGAATCACACGTAATCAAGAGCCAAAGCTCTTATACCACTTGTTAGGACCTGGTATTTGAACGAAATACCTAGTGATTAGCGTGTAAACCAGATCAAAGTGCGGAATCCTATTTGATTGGCGATCCAATCAGTGAGAACACCAAGAAGTCAATCAAGAATTGAATCTAACGTTAGAAGTCGATTGGGAAATTATCTAATGTGTTCTGTGAACTTGGAGAAACGAATTGGGAGGCTTCTGGACGGCTAGGGTACGTCTGGAATCGTAAATAAAGAATGCTCTTTTTTCACGAATTGGGTTGTATTATAGGTTAGTATTGTCATGATCGTGTGCGACTTAACCATTAGTATGTTCAGTCGTGCGATTGAACCATGCGGTTGATTCATCCGCATGACTGAGTGTTCAGTCGTGCGACTGAGTCAATCTTATGTTACATCATACGACTGATCCAGTCTCCTGGTTCAGTCGTGTGACTGAGTCATTCGTATGAAGTTATTCATGCGTATGGTCCTTCGCATGGTCCATTCGCATGGGCCATTCGCATGAGAACTTCATTTTGTTAAGTTTGAATGTATTAATTAATAACTTATGTGTAACAATTCAAACAACCACAAACCTAATTAACCAATTCAACGTCGACTCATTAATGAAATATTAAACATTATAAATAACAAACAAACAATATCATTTCATTAATATTCCAAGCATTACCTCAGAATCAGACAACAAATCTATTACATTTATATCATGATCTAGGGACACACATGTATCAACATGTATGTATTTATGTATGTATGTATGTATGTACGTACGGATCACCTTTATATATATATATTATCCGATTTATGGCCCAAAAATTCATTGATATACTCTCCAATCTTATGCTCCAACAATATGCAAAAAGATTATACCATGAAAAACATAAAGTATTCATTTTTCTTGTATGCAAAAGTCTCCAGCTAAATAATTTTAATCTGATTTTTACTTCTTAGACGATTTAAAATTTGATGAAATGATGTTTTAAATGTTACAAAAATGTTAAAGTGCAATCTGTATTTGATAATTATATCAACCTATATATCATCTTTGTTGTTTTATGGTCATATTAACCTAGGTGTTTGACCAATATCTATCTAACCATTTTTAAGTTGAACCACAATTCATTTTTTGACTAATTATATTGACTGGTTGGCTATTAAGATAGACGTGTAATAGAAAACAGGCTATTGTTTTGGGGTATCATGTTGTGAACTAGGTTATAGAGGGAATGCTAAGTTTGTACATAACGATGAATTTGACAAAACAAAATGAAAATGATTATGGTTGTTGTTTTGAGGCATCAATTGCTCTTCGATTGAATTCTCTAGCTGCAATAACTCTTCCTATAAGCGCCATTTCAATACCTCGTCATGTGACCAAGACTGTAAAAAGTCGTCCTTGGCTTACACTCGAATTGTAGTCTCTCAAAACCTTTTTCTGTTGATACTTCTAACTCGGATTGTAGTCTTTTGAAACCTTTCTTCTATCTACTTTAACAACCACATTACCATAAATCAATTTTGGTTGAAATCTTCTTTTGAACTTGTACTTTTTCCAAGAGAATTCTTATATATTACTAATACTACACCAACTATTATTCACTCGGGGAATCAAGCCTCAACTTTATGGGAAATTAGATTATTTTCTTGATTTTAGAGTATTCATAATTCATTCTTTATCTTTATTCATATAATATATTAAAAATATAATTTTTTTCTCATTTTTTTAATTAAATAATATTTTTATATCTTTATCATTACACTTTCTCTCTTCCACACTCATAACAACTTTTAAAAAAATTATAAGAGTTAGAACAGTAATTTCTTAAATTTACAGATTGAACAGTAACATTTCTCTCTTATCCACTCACAACCACTCATAACTATCCGTAATCATTTCATATAATTTAATGATTATACTTACATACATATACCAAACGAGTTGTGAATACCCTTAGTTATTTATTAAATTGAAGTCAAGTTTTCAGCTAAAGTCGCAAGTTCAAACCATAACAAACAGGATCTTATGCAGAATGTAGAGAAGCATTCCATATATTAAATTGGCCCCTCCTTGAATTTAGCATAAAGCAGAAGCTTAGACTAACACCAGAATGTACAGAAGCTATGTGAATTTCTAATAACATGTAAATAAATAGAGGAGGTCATGTGTACAAATTTCATTTTATAAAAAAATATTAAAGTTGAGTCATGTGATTTTCTTAACACTGGGTTTCCTCTTGAGATACAGTCCCAACTAGAAAACGGATTTATAAGCTCGATTAAAAAAAACACCAAACACACATTTTAGTCTTTAACTAAACAACAAACCAAAAAGATATTATAAAAAACAAGTATCGAAAGGAGACCAAAAAAAGAAGTTGGCATTAAAGGCCGGAACCAATAAAGTACATGAACCCGGCGTTATAGCCGAACAAATTTAATTCCCCATCGGTTTTCACGATCGGAACCCTTTCTCCTTTGATGGTTGCACCACCCCCATTTCACGCCTCAACCTCCGCAGCCACCACCACCTCTCTCTCACACCCTTAACACGATCCACTGTGTGTGCGTGTCTCTGTGTGAATCTCATCTTCCAACAGCAACGTATCTCCTAAAGTTGCCTATAAGTACCCATTCTCCCCCAATCACTCTATCAATCATATATCTATCATCACATATTCACATCTCCTGAAGTTGTTTCAGTGAGGAAAAATGGCTGGAGGAGGAAGACCACCCTACACTGCTCTCTTTTTGGTGCTCTTGTTCGTCCTCCTGATCGCCTTCGCCGATGTAGCTCAGGTAAATTCATTCGCATTTGTTCACCATTGATCTTCATGTCAGCATTATCATGTGTGAATCGATAGTGGTTTAGTTTTTTTCTATTTTCAATGTTACAGGGGAAGAACAAGCTTCGTCCCAGAGGTATGGACGTTATACCATCTTCATTCACTTTGAAATATAAAACTTGCTTTAGGCCGGTGCCCGACCCTTGAATTTTCATGTTCCAATTTCCAATTCGGGTCAGAGTCGCATCACGTATAAAAGATACAATAACATCCTAAAACGGCTAACCAAACTAATATTTCATTACAAAACGATAAAAAACATTACACGATCCTATAGTCGTCCATGTTTTCATCAACTGAAATCATTTCCTTACAATATGGTTTAAATCATGATTAGATTTGGCTTACTATTTCAAACAAAAACGGCTCTTAATCTTATTTTAAATAATGCATCAAAGATTTCTTTTTCAAATAATTTAATTTAGGGGTCCTATAGTTTTAAGCGAGGGTCGACAATAAAAAAAACACGAGTCAGTCAAGAACCATTACTATATGTTACATATTGAACAAAAAGATTGTGGTTATTAGGTCCACCCATGGCTAGAGGATTTAATCGATAGTAACCCAATATTAGATATTAAACTGGTGTGTTTTGATTTGCAGAATGTAAGCCTCGATGCATATACAGATGCTCCGCGACATCACACAAGAAGCCGTGTATGTTCTTCTGCCAAAAGTGTTGTGCGAAATGCTTGTGTGTGCCACCGGGTGTTTATGGCAACAACACAAGTGTTCATGCTACAACAACTGGAAGACTAAGGAAGGCAAACCCAAGTGTCCTTGATTTGTTATAGTTTAAAGATTAGAGGGCTTTAATGATGGTTTAACTGTTTCTTTATAACGGCCTTTGTGTTTGTTTGTTTGATTTTTGGATTTGAATAAACTGAAAATGTACGGATAAGTGGATAACCAAGGGGCATTTTAGTCAAAGTGTTATCCGAGATTTGTTGGGATTGTTAGATCTTTGATTCGGATCAGGTTGTTTAAATGTTTATGTATTTTAAGTATTAAAAACCCATGACGTTTTAAACTGAATTAAAAGTTTCCTTACTTCTTTTTTTTCCTACTAATTTTGTTTATGGGAAGACTTGAATATCTAATGTTTAGAAAAGAGGACTCTATTCACATATCGGTTGGGCTAAACACCCAAATACAACTTATTTTTTCATGTATTTCTTACCAAATAAGAATGAACTTAATGTATAGATGTGTGAGAACCAATTTTAAGTACATATTTTGCTAAAATTGTTATATAAACACTTGTGTATGAAGGATGCTTTATGCAGCGGGAGAGAACTAGTGACGAATAGATGATAAAAAGAAAATATTTTTGTATCACATCTGAGCGTACAAATGTTTATATTATTATTTAGTTTTTTACTTAAAAACTATATTTATAATAAACATGTCTGATGAGTTAAAAATGAGTATGTCTTGATTTAATTCTTACTCTAAACAAAAATACTTATGGTTGTGCTAGTAGATTTTTCCATTTCTTCCTAGGAGGTTTAGGGTGCGGTTATGTCTGGGAAACGGATATGTGAATCGGATTAATATAACATGTATTTTTCAAAGCAAGGTCGTACGATTGTTGTTCAAAAAAATTAGAATATATCATTTTCTTGTCCAAATCATGTTCTTGAGGTATTAAAAAATCATGTTCTTAAGTTATTTACTTAATTAACTGTTATGATATTTTTAATGTCTTTTAATTTACATGTGGCTCATGAAAATTAATGGGTGGTAGGTTTGATTTTCTCCTAAAACAATTCATCATGTTCGTTTACAAGATCATGAAAGTACCTACTAAATCTCCTAAAACTTTTATGTAGTTTTTTAGAAAACAATCTCATGTATAATATATCATGTGACACACTACTTAATACTTACGATTTTACTCCCATGTATAATATGTCTGTCGATACCATTGTATCTTCTAAGTGACAGACTTGCCTGAGAAGCAAGCTGTTACAGCGAGCGGGTGGAGCAGTACAAAGCCGAGGAACAAGTCCGTAGGTAAGATATTAGAAGGGGTCAGGCTCCTAGTGAATGATATAGGCTTTTGCTAACGTAGTAATTAAATTTTATTTTGTTAATTCATACCTATACGTGTTATACATGACCAACAGTTGAGTATTACCTTTTCACTTGCATAGCATAAAAATTGTATTCTAGTTGGGGTTCATTACCAACTAACATTTAGTATATGCGAGACATTGACTCGCATTACATATTATTTGTCTGAAAAATATATATGTTTTACAATAGATTGATATACATGCAGTAATCAAGTGATGAATATCATTGGGCTTTTCTCTCGGGTTGGTCCTTTTCTGACAAAAATACGTTTCAAACTGGATGTGATACCATAGTTGCTTCATGTTGTTAACATATGTTGTTTAGTTATCAAGGTTATACACAATGAGACATTATCATCTTAACATTAAACTAGGGTATATAACCTCCACATGTTTAATGAAATATTGTTGGAAGGATAGAATGGTGGCCGGAAGCGTATATATTGTGAGAAGGTCATTTTGGACGACTAAGAAACATCATGTCCTGCAATACTGAATACAATTTCAATCTATAAACTTTTGGTTCAGTGTTTCAGTTTCATCTTGTTCTTTGATTATCCTCAAGTATTTTTATGACAAGTAGTATTAGAGTCATGTTAGGACTCGTTTTAAAATGGGATTTTCAATATGAGAAGTTAGTCGAAGATATAAGATGGTTTCTACAAAGTTGAAACTGGAAACTTTAAACAGAAGAAACAGTTTCAGGTTGTGACGAGTAATATGAAGGCCTTCTTGGTTCACCGGATTGGTGGATGCAATGGGTGGAGAAGACAGGTTACCAACGACTCTCAACAATAAAGAAAAGAAGGATGTTCTTGCAAAGGCACAAAGTGCCATAATTTTAGGCCATGGTGATCGGGTTCTAAGAGAGGTCTTGAAGGAGACTAAAGCTGTAGTAATGTAGATCAAATTGAATGAATAGTTTATACAGGACAAAATCATTGAATAATCACCTCTATGTGAAGAAAAGGCTTTATACCTTCAATATGTCACACCCCCGATTATAACGGAAACACGATGATGTAACGGACGGGATCGTCATAACACATTGTTAATTAATAGAGATGCATTAAATGATGAAAAGTCAACGTGTCATGACGTCACTGGACACAAATGGAGACTTGTGTCATGGTTAGTCAGTGCCACGACAAACATAGTCATACAAACCAAATGAGTATAAATCCCACAACCCGGAAACAAGTAACCAAAATGTGAATAACAAGTAAATGTCAAATGCATCCAAGTTTAAAATAATGTAAGACTAAGGTCAATGCTAAGGCTAGCTTTCCTAGCAATCCTCAGTGATTGTTACCTGAAAATATATGCTCAAAATGGTCAACATAATGTTGGTGAGTTCGCAGGTTTAAATAATAAACAAAACTTGATGTTGTGTAATAGTTTGGTAGGACATGAGTGCATACAGTTATAAGCAAGTAATATCATATGAGCATCACAACTAAACCTACGACGTACACAAAGAATTATCAGAACATATTCACCCTAAGGCCCGTTCCTGGCCACTGTCAGTCCCAACTAGTATACTAACAAATAAGGGTGGGGGTGTCAACCCAATAGTACTATTAATCTCTGTCCGTCGACTCCAACACCGAAATTAAATAGTTATGAATGCATGTACTAGATAAATACTTACAAACAATAAACACAACAGTCCCAAAAGAATTGAATAAGTTCATAGCATAAAAAAAGTGAGCATACTTTTTCACTTAGTTCATAAATGTTGTAAATGAAAACGGGGCCGCAAAACTCACGAACTAAAATAGACAAAAACTTCAAAGGGTGAGAGCAAACGACGATCAAACACCTATAATTAGTTATAATAAAATCTAAAACGAGTCTATAGAGAATAGATACGTTCGGTCGGTTTTGGTTCGGTTAGGGTCGAGTTGGGTTCAAGGTGCAACTCACACACATAATATATATAATTCATACAACTCAACATTCTATATTAGCAAAATAATAATAATATAATAATATAATAATAATAATAATTATAATAATAATAGTATCATAATAATAGTAATCATAATCATAATAATAATATAATAATAATAATAATAATAATAAAATAATAATAAAATAATAATAATAATAATAATAATAAGAATAATAATAATAATAATCATAATAATAATAATAAAATAATAATAATAATCATAATATAATCATAATAATCATAATAATAATAATAATAATAATAATAATATAATAATATAATAATATAATATATATAATAATAATAATAATAATAATAATAATAAGGATAATAATAATAATAACAACAACACACACAAATACACAAACACATTCACAATCACAATCACACACAGACAATAGTTCATGCATACACACATATATATTCACACACACTCACAATATTCACATGCACACACACCCACATATATATATCCGACGGTACATACACACACATATGTACAAACATACAAAGACATACGCGCACATATACATTCATCACATACATACATATTCAACTGCGAACATAACCATCCATATGTATACACACATCGCATATACACACACATACCGTCGCACACACACACACTGACGCACACACTGCGCGCACACACACACACACTGCACACACACACACACTACAAGGAAACACAAACACACAAACACACCCCGCGCACACACTGCACAAACACACACACACGCCCGCACACACTAAACACACACACACACACAACGCATACACACACACTACACATCCACACACACACACACATCGCATACACACACTGCATATACACATACACACATATTATACATACATATAACATATATATACATATGCACGGCTGCACTCACATACACACACATAATACATACATATAATATATCCATATACACAGCTGCATACACATATCGATCAACATATAGGCATACATACACATAGCATCACACAAACAACATGTATATATATACATTCACTGTCGTGTATATATGCACACATAATGTTCACATACACACATACTTTACGCACACACTGCACACACACACACACCACACGCACACACTGTCGCATATACACACGGTACATTCATACACATACACGCAATATATACATACATATTCAACTGGTACACACACATGGTTCATACGCATACGCACATACATATATATGTATACATACAAGATCACACGAATCAAACCAAACTACCGAATCAATACACGGATCCAACCATGGTACGACACGAAACGAAACGCGAAGAAACAAAGTTCATAATGATCGGTTACCTGCGAAACGATTAAACGGCGAGGCGGCGGCAACCGATGGTGGCTAATGGCAGCGAATTGGTCTTGAAAGGGTGGTGCACGGCGGAGGGTTCACGATGGAGGGAGTGTTTCGATTAGGGTTGACCATTCTTAAGAAATATATATATATATATATATATAATATATATATATATATATATATATATATATATATATATATATATATATATATAATATTTATATTTACACTTAGGACCCTATACTTTAAATTAATTAATCCCTCAAGTTTAGTTAAAATACAAATTAGACCCTGGACTTAATTATAATAATATATTATTATTATTAATAATAATATTAACAATATTTACGGTAATAATAATAATAAAATAAATTTATAATATTAGTGTTATTTAATATTAAGGTTGGCACGAAAAGGAAATACGATGAGATTCGATTCGAAACAAATTAATTATGCAAAAATAATAAACGCGCGAAAAAGAATTACGAATTTCGAGTCAATTGACGGACCTAATAGTGACGGATGTCACAGTATCCCCTAGTTGAAAGAATTTCGTCCCGAAATTCGACTGGAGTTAGATCCTGAAGTTGTATCAACGAATAAATGTAGATACTTGGATTTCATCTGGTCTTCCCATTCCCACGTAAACTCAGGCCCTCGCTTGGAATTCCATCTCACTCTGACAATTGGAATCTTGCTGCGCTTCAGTTGTTTCACCTCTCAGTCCATAATTTCTATTGGTTCTTTCACAAAATGTAGTTTCTCCGTCAATCTTGATTTCCTCAATCGTACATGAAGGATCCATCGGCTAAACACTTCTTAAGGTTCGATACATGAAATGTATCATGCACACCATTAAGTTCTTGAGGTAACATCAATCGATATGCTACGGGACCAATTCTTTCAGTGATCTCGAATGGTCCAACATATCTCGGAGCCAATTTCCCTTTCTTTCCAAACCGTACGATTTCGTTCCACGAAGAAACTTTCAATAACACATGATCACCAACGTTGAACTCTAAGGGTTTGCGATGGTTATCAGCGTAGCTCTTCTGTCGATCCCGAGCTACCTTAAGCCTATCCTTGATTTGAAATATTTTGTCAGTCGTCTCTTGGATAATCTCCGGCTATCAATTGGCTTTCACCTACTTCCACACATCACACTGGACATCTACATTTCCTTCCATACAACGCCTCAAACGGAGCACATCCAATGCTCGTGTGGTAACTATTGTTGTAAAAGAATACGATCAATGGTAAATGGGTATCCCACTCCCACCAAAATCAATCACACATGCCCTAAGTATGTCCTCTAGAGTTTGTATCGTTCGTTCACTTTGACCGTCGATTTGTGGATGATAGGCGGTACTTAAGTCTAAGCGAGTACCCATCGCCTTCCGTAGAGTCTGTCAAAACCAAGATGTAAATCTACTATCTCGATCGGATATAATAGACACAGGCACTCCATGCCTAGCCATTATCTCATTCACATATAACCTTGCTAACTTCTCCATTTTATAGTCCTCGCGAATAGGCAAGAAATGTGCACATTTCGTCATTGGATCCACGATGACCCAAATTGAATCATGTCCACTACTTGTTCTAGGCAACTTAGTGATGAAATCCATCGTTATATTCTCCTACTTACATTCGGGAATTTCCAGTTGTTGCAACAAACCTGACGGTTTTTGACGTTCGGCTTTGACTTTGGAACAAGTCAAGCATTCACTCACATACTTTGCAATATCATTTTTCATGCCTGGCCACCAATACAACTACTTAAGATCTTGATAAATCTTGTCTGCACCAGGATGAATAGAATACTTGGACTTGTGTGCTTCGTTCATAACTAGGGTTTGAATATCACCCACTTAGGTACCCATATACGATCCACAAAATACCGTACACCATCCTCTTTACAGTTCATTTGTTTGTCTAACCCTCGGAACTCTTCACGTGCAACATTTTCTTCCTTTAGCGCTTCACCCTGCGCCAACAGTATTTGCTTTTTCAAGTTCGATTGAATAGTCATCCATAATGCTCGCGCACGTAGGGGTTTAACACGCTCCTTCCTACTCAAGGCATCAACTACCACGTTCGACTTTCCAGGATGACATCGAATCTCACAGTCATAATCACTTAGGAGTTCCACGCATCTCTTTTGGCGCATATTCAATTCCTTTTGATCAAAGATGTGTTGAAGGCTTTTATGATCAGTGTAGACAACACACTTAGTCCTATATAGATAATGCCTCCATATCTTTAGGGCGAACACCACTGCGCCTAGTTCCAGATCATGTGTCGTATAGTTCTTTTCGTGCACCTTAAGTTTACATGAGACATAAGCAATCAACCTTATCCTTTTGCATAAGCACATAACCTAGGCCTTGATGTGATGCATCGAAAAACACCACAAAATCATTTGACCCATCAGGGAGGGTTAATATCGGTGCATTGCATAACCTTTCCTTCAACGTCTGAAATGCCTCCTCTTATTTATGTCTCCAATCAAACTTCTTATCTTTTTGTGTTAACATCGTCAAGGGTTGAGCGATCTTAGAGTAGTTTGTAATGAATCGTCGATAATAACCAGCCAATCCCAAAAATTGTCATATCTCTGAGGGTGTCTTAGGAGCGTCCCACTTTTTAACTGATTTGATCTTTCCAGGATCAACGTGGATTCCCTTTTCATTAACCACGTGTCCGAAAAACTTCACTTCCCGCAACCAAAATTCACACTTCGAGAACTTGGCGTAAAGTTTCTCTTCCATCAATAATTTGAGTATCGCTCAAGGTGCTGTTCGTGGTCTTCCTTTGATCTAGAATAGATGAGTATATCATCTATAAACACAATCACAAACTTGTCCAGATAGGGTTTACACACCCGGTTCATAAGATCCATGAACACTACTGGAGCATTGGTCAGCCCAAACGGCATGACTAGGAACTCATAATGCCCATATCGAGTCCTGAATGTTGTCTTTGGTATGTCCTCCTCAGGAACCCTTAACTGGTGATAACCTGATCGGAGATCGATCATAGAGAAATACGACGCTCGCTGCAATTGATCAAATAGATCATCGATCCTGGAAAGTGGATATCAATTATTCACGGTCAATTTATTCAACTCTCGATAGTCTATGCACATTCGAAACGTTCCATCCTTCTTCTTTACAAATAGTATCGGTGCTCCCCATGGCGAGTGACTTGGTCGTATGAAACCCTTATCTAGCAACTCTTGTAGTTGACTTGATAACTCTTGCATTTCCGACGGAGCTAACCGATATGGTGTCTTTGCTATTGGTGTCGCTCCAAGTACTAAGTCTATGCGGATTCCCTTGTCGAGGAGGGGGTAAACCGGACAAATCGTCAGGGAATACTTCCGGGAAGTCCCGCACTATCGGAATGTCTTCCAGTTTCCCTTCCTCGGGTTTCTTCTCCACCACATGTGCAAGAAATGCATAACATTGCTTCAGCAGACAACGACGAGCTTTTATACATGAGATGATCTTTAGACTCCTTCCTGCTCATTCTCCTTGAATCTTGAGCACATCACCATTAGGCATAGGGATCCGCACCACCTTCTCTCGGAAAATAATTTCAACTCCACACTCCAACAACCAATCCATTCCCACTACCACATCGAAACTTCCCAATTCAAAAGGTATTAAGTCTATATCAAAGGCATGATCTTCTAATGTAATCGTGCACCCTCTAATTATTTCACTAGCTCTCACAAATTTACCATTCGTCATTTCTACTAAGAAGCTAGTCTCTAAACAACTAGGGTTCAAACCAAGTAAGGGTACAAATTCAGCGAACACAAAGCTATTGTCTACCCGGTATCAAATAATACAGATGCAAAGTGATTATTGAGAAGGTACGTACCCGTAACAACATTCGGGTCCTGGCGCGCATCGTTTGCACCAATCACAAACGCACGTCCCCAGGCAACATTCCTTGATTACCTTGCCCTTGATTCCCAGCAATCGCCATCACTTGATTTTGGTTATTCCCTTGTTGACCCGGTGCCCGATTCAGCCTGGGGCACACATTCCGGTAGTGGTTAGGGCTCCCACACTCGTAGCAAACTCTAAAGTTTCCAGTTGGATTGATTGCATTTATTGGTGCAACTAAATTGGGTGCCACTCTACAGTCCTTTGCAAGATGCCCCGGGCGCCTACAATTTGCACAAACTCGACACGGCGTCGCAGCAGGGTGATGATAGTTACATTTCCCACACTTAGGATGTTGCCCAACATAGTCCTTTCTCCCTTGGTTTAATACCAAAAACCTTTAGTCACCTTCGCCTTTTTATCAAATCTTCCCCTTGGCTGTCTGCTCGATTCCCCCACATCTCTTCTTTTCTCACTACCTTTTCCTAGCACCCCGTTCTTACCATCTCATCAGTTAGAGTGCTAGCCTTGAAAATTGCACTCTGTATTGTTGGAGGTGCCGTAGCAGTGACCAAACCACGTATTTGAGGTACTAAACCCCAAATGTAACGCTCAATCCGTTTTGATTCAGGTGTCACCAGGTGTGGCACCAGTCTTGCCAACTCATGAAACCGATCGGTTAAGGCATCATGACCCGACCCTACCATCGCATGATTCTAGAATTCATGCTCCAACTTCTGTAGTTCATTCATTGGACATATTCCTTAGTTGCCAATGCTTTGAATTCCGCCCAAGTCATGGCCATTGCTGCCTCTCTTCCACGAGCTTGCACTTCGGTATTCCACCATGTTACCTTTTTCCACCAGCGAACATGTAGCATACTTCACCTTTTGATTTTCACACAGTTGCTGATGTCCATCATAGATTCCATCTTCTTAATCCATCGGGTCAAGGCAATGGCTCCACCTTTTCCATCAAACTCCTTTGGCTTACAAGTCATGAACTCCTTGTAAGTACA